>JAPYZK010010343.1:0-10773 GCA_030522785.1 Platygaster equestris | reverse complement strand
AATTTTTATCTTTATCGTTATCTTAGGAGCGAACCATGTGCACAATTTTTCGCCTTGCGACCATCCGAATCGTCCGTGCGACAATTCGTGTCCCTGCATCCAAGCGCAAAATTTTTGCGAAAAATTCTGCCAGTGCAGCAGCGAGTGTCAAAATCGTTTCCCTGGCTGCAGGTGCAAGGCCCAGTGCAACACGAAACAATGCCCTTGTTATTTGGCCGTTCGCGAATGCGATCCGGATCTTTGCCAGACTTGCGGCGCCGACCAGTATCACATCACCAAAATTTCCTGCAAAAACGTCAGCGTTCAACGTGGGCTTCGTGAGTGCATTTTTTGTTCTGCAGTTTAAGTAATAAGTATTTTATGAGAAAATAAAAAAGTTTGGATATTCGTTAATGAAATGAGAGGAATGAATAATTACGAAAATTGTTAAAACTTGTCGTAATTCTAGAGTTGGAAAATTTATCAGCGAAAATTTTATAATTTTATGAAGTTGTGAAACTTGAAAATTGTAAAATCAAAAAGTGTTGACCACAAAATTAGGAAATGATGGAATGTGAAAATTTATAGTTTCAAGAATTATTTTGGAAGTTGAAGTTGAAAAAATGTATGAAGTGCAATGAAAATATTTGAAAAAACTCCGAATTTTTCAATTTGTGGAAACTGTTTCAATAAAAGTTGAATGTCGAATTGGAGACTTTGAAAAAATGTTGATTTTTTAGTGAAATCAGTATATCAATTCAAGGAAAGGGATAAAATCGAGCCTATAAAACTTTTTTAGAGTTTTCTGACAAAAGGAAAAGTTTGCTGATGTGTGTGTGTGTTTTTTTTAATTTCCACAGACAAGCATCTTTTGATGGCACCATCAGATGTTGCGGGATGGGGCATTTTCCTCAAAGATTCGGCGGTGAAAAACGAATTTATTTCTGAGTATTGCGGAGAAATTATAAGCCAGGACGAGGCTGACAGAAGAGGCAAAGTGTATGACAAATACATGTGTAGTTTTCTGTTCAATTTGAACAATGGTGAGTAGTTTTTTAGTTGGTATTGTGAACAGGGGCGAACGCAGAGGGGGGTTTCAGGGGGTTGAAGCGTCTCCCGAAATTCGAAAAAGTATATTTAGAAAATTATAAACTTCAATAATACAATTTTTTACAACATTTTGAAATTTGTGTATAGTCCAAAACATCCTAAAATTATGCAATTTTCGAAAATTCAGAGTTTAAAAATTTTTTGTAATTCCAAAAATTTTTTCTATTTTTGAAAGTTCAAGTGATTCGGAGAAACCGAGAATTTCGGAAATTGTCATACGTTTTGAAGATGAAGAAAGTTTGGGAAGTCTCGAAAAATTATAAAACTTTGGTTATTCGCAAAAACTTGCGAATATGTCAGAATTTGAGAATTCCGAAATTTCAAAAAATTTGTTAATTTAAAAAATACGAGAATGTTAAAAATTACAGGAATTGCAAAAATTAAGAGAATTTTGATTCCAGAAATTTCGAAAATAAAGGAATATTTTTTTTTTTTTTTTTTAACCACTCCCGAAATTTTTTTTCTGCGTTCGCCCCTGATTGTAAATACATATTTTTTTTTCAATTAAGAAACCGAAATCCATTCCAAATTTTTATAATTTTTCGTTTCCTTCAAACCTCTTCGATATTTTCCCAAGTATTGTGAAATGGAAAATTCGCGTAAAAATCGAGAGCTCTTGCCCGGGTCAAGTGAGACATCTTGAAAAGAGCAAAAACGTGATTATTTTTTTCGTAACGGGCCGTCCTTGAAATTTTCCAGATTTCGTCGTCGACGCGACCCGGAAAGGAAACAAAATCCGTTTCGCCAATCACTCCATAAACCCGAATTGCTACGCCAAAGTCATGATGGTCAATGGTGATCACAGAATTGGCATTTTCGCCAAAAGAGCTATTCAACCAGGCGAAGAACTTTTCTTCGATTATAGGTGAGTTTTCACTTTGAGTTTTCGAATTTCTCCAATTTTCCGATTGATCCTGTGAAATTGGTTTGACTGCTTCAGTCTTGAAATTTTTAATGTATTTTTATTTTCCGAATTTAGGTTTAAAATTTTTTGGATGTGAATTTTCGGAATTTTTCAATTGTATTTCATATCTATTATGAAGTTTTTGCGAAGATTTCGATATACTTTAATTTTGGAATGTTTAATTTTTCAAATTTGAAATTAAATGTCGACAAATGAAGATATTTTAATTTTTTTTAATTTTTGACTTCTGGAATGCAAATTTTACCATTTGGGAGATTGTTGACTAAATTTTGGAATTTTTTGTAGCATATTGGAGGTCTTGAAAAAATTTTAACATTTTCATGAAATTCTAGAATTAGAATTTTTACCCGTGCCCATTCTTATTTTCATTTCTATAGTTGTACATACTTTTTTATTAATCGAATGTAGGAAAAGTTGTATTTCGGAATTTTTGGATTGTGTTTTTTTATAGATTATCAAGCTTTTGTGAAGATTTCAAGATAATTTAATTTTTAAATGTTCGATTTTTCAAATTTGAAATCTAATTTAAATGTCGACAAATGGAGCTATTTTCATTTTTTTTTTAATTTTCGAATTCTGGAATGCAATATCGACAATTTAGAGATTATTGACTAATTTTTGGAATTTTTGTAGCATGTTGGAGGTTTTAGAAAAAATTTTAACATTTTGATGAAATTCTAGAATTTTTACCCATACCCATACCCATTTTCATTTTCTATGTTATACATAATTTTTCATCGATCGAATGTAGAAAAATCTATTTGGAAAATCTCGATTCGATCACGGAAAAACACGTTTCACTTTAAAATAATCCCGGAATTCCCCGCATTTTCTTGCCCTGGAAAACTCGGCATTGTTCGAATTGAAATTCCGAGATTAATGTCACTTAATTTCGATTTCGAGCGCCCTTTTCTTCACGTCCTTGTTGAAATATACAATAGATTCTTCGGGAATACCGAAGCTTTTTATGTCAATGCACAAATGCGGCTTTCGCGCGTCCGACGTGGAAAAAGAAAGAAACGTCGTTTTTCGTTATTGTCTTTTTGAAACTCCTTGCTTTATCGAAGCTGACGTTTGTTGACGTGTTAATAGCGAATGGCACGCTTTCAGAAAATCTCATTTCATGGAGGGAAAAGGGACATTTTCCGTCGAAAAACAGAGTTGTGGGGTTTTTTCTTATGGGAAAACGGGGAAAATTCATAGGAATTCCGAATTAGAGAAAATGGAGACATTTTTCATCCTGACTTTCATTCATTAACTCATTTATTTATTTATTCATTCATATTTAATAATTACTTTTTGTATCAGAATGAAAATTTTCGTTTTACAGATACGGTCCGACAGAACAGTTAAAATTCGTCGGAATAGAGCGCGAGATGGAATTTTTGTGATTGCGCGATCAGAATGTGAATTCGGAAGTTATCAGTTGATTTTTGTTGCGACGCTGGCAAAACGATTTTCACGTGTTTTTTTCTTCGAAAAATTATAATGGCTTTTCTACCAAACGGCAGTTCGATTTTTATGCAATACAAGCGTGTTATGAGCGCGTAATGTACGCTGGGAGAGGTATATTATGAGGAGGTTTACCGACCCCTTTGTGAACTAATTTTGATATATTGTTGTTTACTGATGAAATATGGTATTCATGATGTCGCTAAATGACTTGATGTCATTTTTGCAGACGATGTTATGCGCTCGTAATTTACTTGTGTCGCATAGCATAAAGTATTTTATGCTACTTGGTGTGTAAAAAAGGTTTTGTGTCAGGAATTTTCATGGTACGAGAGTGATGAAGACTCGTATGATTTACCTTGAGGTGTGATAAGGTAGTTTGAGATATCAGATTGTTAATAAAAGTTTTTTGGAAAAATTTTTTTCTTTTTCGGGGAAACGTCGAAATTTTTCGTTAGTTTTCCAGTCTACATCTATTTATTTTTTGACGAATGTTCTTGAATGCTTGGAATTCCTGCAAATTTGTACGATTTTTGAAATTAATCGTCAATTTCCCGAGAAATTTTGAGATTATAAGAATTATCATTTCAATCAAATTGTAAAATGTAGCTAAAAATTACATTTTATTAAAGTGTTGCTAAAAATTACGAATTATTTTGATAATTATAAAAATTATCATTTCAATCAAATTGTAAATGTAGCTTGAAATTACAATCACCAATGAGGAAACCTTTTTTCAAATTTATTAACTCGTAAATTCGAAACAAAAATATGTTCAGAAATCAGAAAAAAAATACGTTAACGTGAAAATTCGACCTTAACCTAGTAATTGTACTTTTTATAAAAACAGGCAACATTTTTATAAAATCAGTGAATTATTTATGCAAATTCGTTTTTTTATAAGGTCAATTTTATAAAAGTTATACAAAATTTTCAATTTTTATAAAATACACCGGCGCCGGTGTAGAGAAAATTTTTTTTGAAAAAAAAAAACTGGTACGTAATTACACGCCGCGAGCAATAACGCTAACTGCCGGCGCGGCGCGTGTCGCCGTCGCGAAAAGCAGCCTTTGCGCTTGTGCCCGGAGCTTGCGAGGGGGAGTTATTTCGAACGCACCTTCGAAAAGCTCGCTCGCGATGGGCTCGCGTGCATTTCAGCCACCAGTTGCAGCCGCCGGGACTGCGGGAACTCTTAGAGCGCGGCGGTCAACCCCCGGGTAAGTGGACATCGAAATCCCGGTTTTTTCGAGAATCGTCAAACTACCCCTCAAAGCAATCGAATTCGCTGGATCTGATTTTCTGGACATTTCTGAAGCCGGGGAAAAATCGTCGATGAGGAGAAACGGGGACGAAATGTGTGGAAAAGAAGGTTAGAAATGTTTATAAAATTCATGGTTTCTTTTTTTGTTTACGTTTATTTATGGAAAAGAAAAGTTATGAAAATTGAGTTTAAATTTGGGTTGCAGAATTTTTTTTAAAGCGAGATAATTTAGAATTATTATTATAATATGTCATAATATATTATATAATATTAAATTAAATTGATCAAATTTTAAAGCGAGGTAATTTTAATTTTTTCAAATTTGATACGTATTGACGTTTTTTTGTTCATTTGTTGCAAATTTTGATAATTACATTGTTCTTAGAATTTGATAATTGATTGAGGGATTGACGATCGGATGATTTTTCGTCAAAAATTGTTAATCTGTATTTCGAGTTTTTTTGCGGCAAAAAAGACTCTGGAATTCAAAAATACTCGATTTTCAAAATACGCTAACTTTCGATTTTGTAAACTTCAATTTTTTGTTCTTCAAACATTTGAAAAGCTGGAAATTGAAGTTTTATGTAAATTTTGGGAGATCGATTTTTAAAGGGATACCGAGACTGAAATTTGCATACTTGAAACGAGGATAATCTAAATTTTGTAAAATCCGAAAATTCCGAATTTTGAGTTCTGTAATTCAATCGAACATTTTCAACAGATTCAAGACTTCGATACCCTACAATTTATAAATCCGAAAATTCGATGAAACAAGTTTCATAATAATCGAATACTTCGTAATAATTGAGAAAATCGAAATATTATAAACAAGTCCGCCCCCCCCCCCCCTAAGTTTCAAATCTTTACGAATTTGGAAAATTCAATCAAAATCGTGAAAATTTCAAAATTTTGATTTACTATCGTAACTATTGCATTTTTTTTTAATTTAATAAATAAAGCAATCGAACAGAAAAAATTGTATTAGGAATCCGAAAATTTTTTGGGACGAATTTTTTCAAAATCTGTATTTTGAGACTTTTCTGGCGAAAACGCGAGTGACAAGGAAAAAAATAGGCGGAGAAGGCTACGATTCTGTGGACTTGAACGACTGTTAAGAAACAATTGGCCTTTGACAATGACCGTTGATTGATGGTCCCGAGTCATCGAGTCGACAGTTCCGTTGAAATCGAAAAATGTGTTCTACGATTTCTAACCCTTTTTTTCGATAATTAATGTCAAATTTATTAATATTATCCGCCATTCGTGTAATTGTTCAAACACTCCTAATTCACTCGTGAGAATTTCAGGAAAATACGGAAAAAAAATTTTTTTCTCGATAACATTGAGATTTTTCGAAAATATTTAACACATTTTTCGAATGTTTTAAAATGTTATTCCTCAAAGTAATGCATTTTCATAATTATTATTCACTGGTAAAAACTTACGAAATTTGGACGATTTCTCCGAAAATTTTGCATTAATCCAATAAAATGATTTAAACTTCCAAAAATTTGTATTTAAACTCAAAACTGTCGAAAAATTATTCAAAAATGATAAAAAAGATAGTGAGTAAAATTTTAAACAAAATGTACACAAATTTTCAAAAAATCCGCAAGATTATTTTTTCCTCGTATTTTATATTATTTCTTTTCTTATTAATAGTATTTCTTTTAGATTTTATTATTTCTTTACGTACTTTCAATTTCCCGAATAAATTACTTACTAGATAACAAAAGCGATTCAATCAGTTGTGAAAAAGCAGTCATTAATTACATCTTTTTTAATTACGAAAAAATGCGAACAATTATTAATCAAGTTCCGAACTAATTAATCTTCTCGTCCTTCACATTAATCAATGTGATGGGTTATTTTTCTAAAGATGAAATTGCATTTATCCCTTTATGCCGAACTTTATTGAATTAGGTCAATTTCGCAATTGATTTTTTGACGCATTTATGTTTTTTCTCGATGATTTATAAATTTAATCATCGCTAATTCCGCGTATTCGCGAGAAGGAGAGATTTATTGTTGATGGATTAGTTTGATATATCGCGTCGCATCATTTTACGCCATGAAATTTGAATATTATTTGTTCATTTCGATCAAAAGCACTCTATGTTTGTATTTGTATGATTGAATTTTGTTTTTGTTTCTTTAAATTATAATGCTTCTAGTTTGAATTTGCTAAATTGATGTATCTCTAGTGACTGTAGTTTTTATAAAAACAGGCAAAATTTTCATATAATCAGTGAATTATTTATAAAAATTTGTTTTTTATAAGGTCGATTTCATAAAAGTCATATAAAATTTTCGATTTTGTAAAGTGGTTTTATAAAAACTGTATGAAAAATTTTTTTCTCATAAAATCTGTCGGAATTTCCATACAATTCATCTTTTTTTTTTATAAAAACAATTGAAAGCCTCCAAATTTTCTTGTAAAACCTTTATTTTTATAAAGAAAACTTTTCTGGTGTAAGGAATTTTTTTTATAGTGGTATTTGATACTTTTTTGTTACACAAGGGAATAAAAAATCATGTTCGTAACGTTTTTTAGCAATTACAAAACGTAAAAACATATGACATTATAGGATTTGAAAATTCTTAAACTCAAATTGAAAATAAGCATCCGAATTTATATAAATTTGATGGGCAAGAAAGTTGACTATCGGATTTCTGATGCAAAGATCGTAAGTTCAAATCCAAGTTCAAATCCCGCTGCCTCTAAAAAATTTTTCAATTTCTTCCGAAACGAAATTTGAGCTAGAGCCTTCATAAACTGATGAAAAATGGTATATACATTTGCAAAATGATCCAAAAAAGGTTAGAAAAGTTGTTGCATATTTTTCAAAATGTTGTAGAAAAATTTTTATAAAAAAATTTTTTTTTTTAAACTTTCATAAAACCAACCTTATAAAAATTTTTTAAAACATTTTTTGTAAGGTTTTTGTACAAAATAGAATCACTTATGATTTATCAAGTGTCTAATCGTCAATTATAAACCTCGCTCAAATTTTAAAATCATCAATATATATAAAAGCTCCCAAACAATGGACACCATTTGTTCAAAAACTCTCTCAAAGTTACCAAAATGTTGAGTCATTCATGAAAAATCTCTCCCAAAATGTTCACATAATCAATTCAAAAGCCCCCCCTGCTCCAAATAAGTTTCATCGTCAATGTAGAAGCTCTCCAAAAATTTATACCATCAATTTAAAAGCTCTTACCCTTTCAAATTTGTAAGTTTATACCAATTCAAAAGCTCCTCCAAAATTTAGAATCATAAAAATTCAAATTCTCCCCCGAAACTCATGAAAACCATCCCATCAAAAATAAATCTGCAGAATTTTTTATAAATCCGCCGTAAACATCGTAAAGTCCGAAATCATCCGTACATTCACCTTTACACGACGCCAATAAAGCTCGCGACACAGAGTGCACGCTAATATATAAAGTGCGGTCAAAAATGACAGAAATACTTGTACGCATCTCAGCTGTTCCTATGGACCCGGGCCAAGAAACGTGGTACGCAAAAAAAGCTGTCGCAAATGAAGATACGAATCTTGCGAGATATTTTCTTCGGGGCTGACTTTTTACCTTTGAAAGATTGAACCTCGAGATTTACGATTCTTCAAATGGATTTTACGGTGAATTCGCCTTAACGTGAATGTTTTCTTTCACCATTTCTTCGGCCGCAACTCATGCGCCCGAAAATTAAAAAAGCAGAGGCGAAAAGTGTCGTAAATGTTTGCGAAATACGAGTTGTGAAAAAAAAAACTTCCGTTGTGCCTACTTTTGGAAAATTTTTCCTCGGGGTGTAAACGTAATTGTTTGCAATAAAATTTATGTTTCGCTTGTTGAGGGTTTTTGATGACTAGAGAATTTTTTTAGTTATTTAAGTTCAATTTTGGAAAAGACGTCACGCTTTGTGGGGGAGGGGGTCCCCTAGTGATTCTAGTTTTTATGAAAATTTTTATAAAAATTTTTTTAAGGTCGTTTTTATAAGTTTTATAAAATTTGCATTTTTTATACAGTGGTTTTATAAAATTTTTATAAATAAAATTTTTTTTATAAAAACTTTTTTCAACATTTTCAAAAATATGCAACAATTTCTGTAACCTTTTTTGGATCATTTTGCTAATGTATATACCATTTTTCATCAGTTTATGAGGCTCTAGCTCAAATTTCGTTTTTGCATCAGAAATCCGATAGTCAACTTTCTTGTCCATCAAATCTATGTCAATTTGGATGCTTATTTTCAATTTGAGTTGAAGAATTTTCAAATTCTATAAAATCATATGTTTTCACGTTTTATAATTGCTAAAAAACGTTACAAACATGATTTTCTGTTCCCTTGAGTAATAAAAACGTATCAAATATTACTATAAGAGAAATTTTTTATATCAGGAAAGTTTTTTTTATAAAAATATGAAACTTTTCATAAAAATCGCGAAGTTCTTATAAAAATAAACGTTTTATAAGAAAATTTGGCGGCTTTCAATTGTTTTTATAGAAAAATTTTTCGATAAAGTTTTTATTAAACCATTTTATAAAAACCGGAAATTTTATATAACTTTCAGTAAATCGACCTCATAAAAATACGAATTTTTATAAATAATTCGCCGATTTTATAAAAACGTTTCCTGTTTTTATAAAAACTACAATCACTAGGGTCTCTATCTAATCTATAATGTTCAATTTTGTAGAACATCTCAAAACTTTTTGATGTTATGGAAAACTTTGAAAACACTAAGTTTTGGAAAATCGTTCAAAATTCCCCATAACTACTCAAAAGATTGGAGCTGATGAAAATAACAGTAAAAATGGATTTTTGCTAGACATTTCGATTTTTTCAGTCGTCTAAATAAATTACAATTTTTTTTCGGAAATACCTAATTTTCGAATGAAAACTCGAAATTCGAACAAAAAAAAGCCAAAATTGCGTCTAAAATTCCCGATTTCACCCTTTTTTCAATTTTTCGTTCTTCGACAGTAAAAAAAATTGGGAACCGATCCAAAAACGTACATTATTAATATCCCTCTTCAATTTTTTGCTCGTACATATATCTAACATTATCCAATACTTAGTGAATCCTAAATTTCAGAAATATCTAAGTACCGACCTGAAATTTAACAATCCGATGTAAAAATATCAATAACTACATACAAAGTTCACGTTTTTGGCAGGGGGTTTGGTGGGAAGAGAAAAAATTTCAAAAAATCTTTATATTCTCCATTGACCTTCCCTTTGTACACGACATTCCTCCCTAAAAACCCGGGGTGAAAAAGCTCCTCGTAATCCCTATGCTTTTAAACGTCCATTTTCATTCTAAAAGGAAGAGGAGAAGCAAAAGCGCTTTTCACCGTGAAGTTTCGAAATTTTCCTCGAGCATGTGTCATTATCCCGCCGCAAAGTAACCCCTGAAACGCAACTTTTTACTTCGCAGAGAGTGCAAACGCGAGGGAACTGCGGGAGCTGCGTAACAGATACGAGGAAAAATTGACGGCCTCGGTTTATACAGGCATTTTGTGCTTGACCGTATTGGCCACTTTGTCCGCTTTGCTCGCTTTGTCCTACCTGCATTACAAGGTAAGATCATTTTTTCGAAATTTTTATTTTACAGGAAAATGTTACGCAACTGTCCTCTTCTTACTCACGAGAGCAGTCGTTTGATGAGAAAGAGAGAGCAATAGTATCGCCCTCCCCTGTCGCTCACTCGCGTCTAATATTTTGACACTTGATGAGTGGATGTTCAAAAAGTGCTAAGTGCCTGCCAAATTAGGGATTTTGGGGGAGGTCACGTTTGTCGATAGAAAATGAAGTTTTTGGATAATTTGGAATGGTTTCGGAAAATTTACGTTTTCGTAAAAGTTGCAAGAAATTTTCGAAAGTCACGAAATTTTATGTTTTTCGATAATTTGTCAAATTGAGACAACTTTTGAGTTCAAGGTTCGAGTTGAACTGAACAAGGATTTCCAAGCTGGAAATTCTCTATTCTGAAATTTTGGAAATGGGTCACATACGTGAATCAAAAATAAAATTTTTGTT
>JAPYZK010010341.1:0-11319 GCA_030522785.1 Platygaster equestris | reverse complement strand
AATTCCATCGTTTCCTATGAATTCATATGAATTCCCATCAATCACGATCGATTTCCATTTATTCTCGTCGATTTCGGTCGATTCCAATCGATTTCCACCGATTCCCATTAATTTCTATCAACTACTATCGACTTGACCATTCATTCCCATTAATTTCTATCAATTCCTATTCATTCTTATGAATTCCTATCGATTCCCATGAATTCTCCTTAGTTACGTACTATTGTTTCCATTCATTCCTATCAATTTTTATCGATTCCTACCAATTCCCATTGATTTCCGTGAATTCCTGTGAACTGTAATCAATTTCGATTACTATGAATTCGTACAAACATAAATTCTTTATGATCTACGTTCATTCGTATCAATTTTTATTGATTGTGATCAATTCCCATTGATTTTAATGAATTCCTATAAATTCCCATCAATTACTATCGATTTACATTTATTCTCGTCGATTATTCTATTCTCATCGATTATCATCAATTTTCATGAATCCTAATGAATATTCATATCAATTTCTATTGATTTTCGTTCATTTCTATCGATTACCATCAACTTCCATCGATCCCTGTTAATTATAATCGATTTCAATTTATTCCCATCAATTTTCATAAATTTCTATAAATTCCCATCAATTATTATTATTGTTTTCCGTTCATTACCATAATTTCTGTATCGATTTCTATTGATTTCTATCAATTCATAACAATTCCCATCAATTTCTATCAACTCTTATGAATTTCTATGAATTCCCATCGATCACTATATCGATTTTTATCTACTTTCGTCGATTTATAACAATTTCCATCGATTCTCATGAATTTTCATCAATTACTATGGACATTCCTAACTATTTCCATCAATTTGTATCAATTCCCATGTATCCTTATGAATTCCAACCGATCAATATTCATTTACATCAATTTTCACCAACTCCCATCGATCCCTATTAATCACAATTGATTCCAATTTATTACCATCAATTTTTATGAATTTCTATAAATTCCCATCAATTATTACTATTGATTTCCATTCTTTCCCATAATTTCTGTATCAATTCCCATCAATTTCTATCAACTCTCATGAATTTCTATGAATTCCCATCGATCACTATATCGATTTTCATTTATTTCCATTGATTGATAGCAATTTCCATCGATTTCCATGAATTCTCATCAATTACTATGGACATTCCTAACTATTTCCATCAATTTGTATCAATTCCCATGTATCCTCATGAATTCTAACCAATTACTCTTCATGTCCATCAATTTCTATCAATTTCCATTCATTAAAATCTATTCCTGAATCAAAAATAATGATTTCAACATCTATCATCATCGACAACAATAATTCCAACAATTATTGTCAATGATCAAAATTCAAAACTCGCGCGCAAATCACGAACCGTTAGAAACATCGCATTGAAGTTAGCGTATTACACGATTTCGATAGATCATCGATTACCTGTCGATACACGCGGCATGCTTCAGATGTTTCATCACTTTTTTCTCTAGTGATGATTTCTGTCGACTCTTAAATGCCATCAAGTTTCGAATGTTTGAATATAATTGAATGTGAGCATGACGATGAGTCATACTCAAATCATGATGAAACCAGAAAATGAAAACTTTGAGTTCGACATCGAAAGCGTTCGGAAATGTGTGTACAAGTACATCCCTTCAAGAGTTTCTGTCTGAACCAACAAACTTCTCATTATAAATCGAATGACAAGGTCACATGATCAATCACGAAAACACACAAGAGAACAATCGAGAATAGAAAGACTATAAACGAGAAATGGGCCCCCTATCGTGAGCCAAGAATGTGGGATCGACTTTTATCTTCCTCGACTTCACAATCTCTCCGCATCGCGTTATTTCTTAGAAGGATAAGACGTGATAAAAAAAAGACAACAACCGATAACGTTTCTCAAGGACGTAGCCAGAAATTTTGTTCGGGGGGGAGGGGGGGAGGGGGGGGGGGGGGAGGTGATTTTCACTCGACATTAATTCAACAAATTCGAAAAGTACAGTTTTATTGGGGAATAATGAAAATTCTCTGAATTCTCGAAATTTTCGGAAGTTTTTGGGATCTCTGGAATTACCGAAATTTTTGAAATATTTGAAAGTTTCAAAATTCTCAAGACTTTTCAAATTCTCAAAATAGTACAAACTTTGGAATTCGCGAAATTGTTGAAAATCGTGGATTGTTGGAAATGTTTGAAATTATTAAGTTTCTCAAAGTTTCAGAAATTCGTAAAATTTGCGGAATTGAAATAATTATGGGAGTATGTGAATTTTGAGAATTTTCAAAACTTTAAACGTTTAAAAACTCAAAACTACTGCAAATTGCGAGTTTTGGTAAATTGTGACGTTTCGAAAATTCAGGAACTTCTGAAGGTTCTTAAGTGTTTGAACTTTTGAGTCGAAAAGTCAAAAATTCTGAGTACTCAAAAATTTGAAGTGCACAATTCCGAAATGGAAAATGTTCTTGCATCCACCAAAATTCCAAAATTCCTAATACCTGAATATACACTATCATAAAATTTGTTCATCATTCACAGAATCACAGTAAAAAATTCAGAAAGATAGAAAATTTTTACCAATTCCCCAAAATTCCCAAAACAACTGTAAATTTCTAAAAAATCCAAAGATCTAGCAATCACATTGTATCAAAATGCATAAAAAACCAGAACTTCCACAATAATACCCCTACCCCAATCAAATTGCCTTCCAAAAATCTAAACGTATTGATACTGAACAAGTCAGAATTTCGTTATGATTTAGTTTTCCCGAACCCATTTTCCCAAAACCGTCGAATCCAAATAAAATTTCCGTCAATTTCACTAAAACGTTCGAATCTATTCCTATTCCGTGTTGAGTTTGCTGCACGCAAATGAAGAATTGTCAGCCGAACCTGGCTCAGGGGAGGGCGACTCGTTGGCAAGGGGACGATGGGGTGGGGGGAGGGGGGGGGGTGGCCGGGGGTTGAATGGTGTGTAATGCCGACTCTGATTGTTGCTAACCCTCGATCTTCCGAACTTGTCGAAATTCCCCAAATCCGAATTCGTGTCGTTACCTGGCTAGCATAGACCTTAGTGCAGCAGAAAACGAAATTTATTCATTCAATTTCGTAATTTCCCTGAAAATCACGAATAATTGCCGACAACCCTAACTTTCAGTGTACATCCGCTAATTTTTCAACATTTTCCATCAAATGGAAATTATTTCGCGTCAAAAGTGTTGCAACCAGAAAATTCGACTTTCAGAGAAATACAGCGAAAATCCTCGATCATCAAGCACGTAGCTAGGGAGGGGGTTGGAGCCCCCTCTGAAATTCTGGAAAATTTGAAAAATTTAGCGTATTGCAAAAAAGTTTATTTTGAAAAAAATAGTGGAAGACTACTGATTTTTCGAGAAACTTGATAATTTTGAACGTTTTCGACATTTCAAGGTTTTCAACAATTTTGGAAATTTTCATATTTTGGAGGATTTCGAGAATTTTAGGAGTTTTTAGAAGTTTGGAAATCATGGAGGTTGAAAAATTTGGAGGAATTTCGCAGTTTTTAAAGAGTTTTACAATTCTAAAAATTTACGATATTATATAAAATATTTTTTAATACATTCGAGAATCTTGGAAAGCGAAAAAATGTCCTAAATATTTTAAAAGTGCAAAATTTTCCTGAAATTCCTGTATTTTTCAATATTTTGCATTTTCAAAATATTAACAATGTTAAAAATTTTCGACAACTTCAAAAAATCGAAAAAATTTCAAAATTACGAATTTTTCAAAAATTTTGTAAAATTTCAAAAGTACAAAAATATTTGAATTCCTGCATCCAAAAAATATAAACAATGTTGGGAATTTTCGACAGTTTTGAAAACTCCGAAAATTTCGGACCTTATTTATGAAATTCAAAAATATTCCTTTTTGGAATTGTTGATATTTCTGAAAATCGAAAAATTCTGAATTTCTGAATTTCTAAAAGTTCTTGAATATAGAAAACTTCAAAAATGTGAGGAATTTCTGACAACTTTAAAGAATTTCAGATATCATAAGAATTTCGATTTTTATGAATTTTCAGTTTCATCGCATTGAACCGAATTTTCAGTTTTCAATATTTCTTTATATTACGGAACTTTTAAGAATTTTTAACATTACGAGAAACATGATAATTTGAAATATTTTTAACATTTCAAGATTTTCAACTATCTGGAGAATTTACGATGTTTGTAGTATTTTGAGAGTTTTGAGAGTTGTTGGAATTTTGAAAATTTCAATAATTTCAAAATTTTCGCAAATTTCAGAGATTTGTAAAAGTTCCGAAAATTTTGTAAATTTGAAATAATTTCCTTATTCTTGAAATTACGAAAATTTTATGAATTCTTTACATTACGAGAAACTTGATAATTTGAAACATTTCAAGATTTATAATAACTTAGAGAATTTCGAAAGTTTTCACTATTTCGACAATTTTCAGAATTCCAACAATTTTAGGAATTCCAGAAATTTAAAAAAGTTTCGAAAATCTTGAGAATTAAGACAGTTTTAATAATTCTTCAAATTTTGAATATTTTAATAATTTCTAAAATTTCGACAAACTTTTGTTTAGTTGGAAGTTGGAACATTCTCAACATATTTCAAGATTTTCGACTATTTTGATAATTTCTGAAGTTTAGAGGATTTCAAAAAATTTTAAACTTTCTGGGATTTTCAACATGTTCAGAATTTCGAAAATTCTGAAAATTTCAGAAATTTGAAACAGTTTTTGAAATTCTGGAAATTCACAATACTTTCATAATTATTGAAATTTCGAAAATTTCACGAATCTCCGAAACTTTGAGAAACTTGATAATATTGAACGTTTTCAACATTTCAAGGTTTTCAACAATTTTGGAAATTTTTTAATTTTGGAGAATTTTATAATTTTTAAGAAATTTGAAAATTATGAGAATTTGAAAAATTTGCAGGTATTTCGAAGTTTTCAAAGAGTTTAACAATTATAAAAATGTACGATATTATCATAATTCCGTATATTACGGAACTTTTACGAATTTTCAACATTTCGGGAAACTTGATAATTTGGAATATTTTTAACATTTCAAGATTTTTAACTATCTTGAAAATTTTCAAAGTTCGAAGTATTCTGAGAATTTTGGAAGTTGTTGGAATTTTAAAAATTTCAATAATTATAAAATATTTGCAAATTTCAGAGATTTGTAAAAGTTCTGAAAATTTTTTAAATTTGAAATATTTTCATAATTCTTGAAATTACGAAAATTTTATGAATTCTTTACATTACGAGAAACTTGATAATTTGGAACATTTCAAGATTTTCAATAACTTAAAAAATTTCGGAAGTTTCTACTATTTCGACCATTCTCAGAATTCTAACAATTTTAGAAATTTCAGAAATTTAAAAAAGTTTCGAAAATCTTGAGAATTAAGGCAGTTCTAATCATTTCTGAAATTCCGAAAATTTTAAGAATTTCTGAATTTTCGAAAACTTTTGTCTTGTTGGAAGTTGGAAAATTCTCAACATATTTCAAGATTTTCGACTATTTTGATAAATTTTAAAGTTTAGAGGATTTAAAAAATTTTAAACTTTCTGAGATATTCAATATGTTCAAAATTTCGAAAATTCGGAAAATTTAAGTGATCTAAAATAGTTTTTAAAATTCTGAAAATTCCGATACTTTCATAATTATTGAAATTTCTAAAATTTCACGAACCTCTGAAACTTTAAGAAACTTGATAATCTCGAACATTTCGAACATTCAAAAATTTCCAACAATTCCGCGAATTTTCAAAGTTCAGAATATTTCACGAATTACAAAAATCTAAAGAATTTCAAAAATTTCAAGAATTTCAAAAATCTCAGAGGTTCCAAAAAGTTCTGAAAACCCCCCCCCCCCCCCCCCCCCCCCCGAATGGAATTTTTTTCTACGTTCTCGTCGATCACAAATTCAGTTCCCACCACATCACCACCAGCTCATTTACCTCCATTCCAGAACCAACAGACCATGTTCAATTCTGAAGAAAAAGAAGAAAGAAAAATTCTTGAACAACCCCCCTCCCCACACCCGATAAATTCCTTATCAGGACCTTGTTTATCACGTCAGTTTTTCCGCAGCCAATTCACCGAATCGAAATTGGCCACAGCGATCTTATGGCGAGCCCTTGAAATATTAACCCGTCCCGTTGTGCGGCGGAAAAGGGTCCTTTTGAAAAGCCCCGTTTCCAAAGAGCCTCCCGCGATTGTTGTTCCCATGTGCGACGACCTGGCAAACACATCCTCGCTCTGTAATTATATTTACCTTTTCAATTTTATTATTTACGTCGCGAAAGGGTAAACGCGGATTCTCTCGTCCTTCTCCTCTCTCACCGGAAGTTTCGGATGTGTGTGCCCAGACCGCACGCGTTATTACCCGACGAAATAAGTGCTTTTCAGGTGCATAAATGAGTCCGGAATTTTACGAGTTCTCGCTTTGTGTCGTTTTCATTGTTATTGTTTTTTCATTATCTCCGATCGTGTAATTAGAGCCCTCGAGTTTGCGTAATCCGAGGTACGATTTTCGGGGCCGCGACGTCCTCACAATGGGATCGCTGGCAGGGACGAAATGACCCTGCCAATGAGCGACTCTGGTGTACACATCTCGTCCTGTTTATTCGACTTCGAACATGAACCTATGCGGGGATACAAAGGGAACGTCGGAACGTTCGCGGAAGGCTGTAGGCTCGTTTGCACAGGACAAGAACAATGCGATCATGTAACAAGTATCGTTATTCCGCGGTCGCGGTGGTGTCGGTCATTTGCGGGAGTTGTGTTCTGGGGAGGGAGATTTTTTGTTGGGTGGAGGAAGTGGATAGAGGTGTGAAAAAAGGTCCGAAATTACGGAAGGGCCGTCACGAGGGGCGATTCACTCTCCGATAAATAAGAGTCATGGGAGTCGACTCCCACATGACTCCCAATTTGGGAGTCATGATTCCCAAGTTGGGAGTCATCAATTCCCAGCGATGTCGAACTTTGAACATGTCAGAACTCAATTACCTGTAGTCTTTGGAATTCTTAAGAACTTCAGAGTTCTTGGACATTTTTGGAAACTTCGAAATTTCAATTTTCTTAAGACACACAAAATTTGCGAAACTTTTGAAACTTCAGTACTTTATAATTCCTTGAATAAAAATTATGGAATTTCACATATTTTGAACTCAATATTTTTCCGAAACTTCTGAATACTCCAAAATTTTCAAAATTTCCAAAAGCTCAAGAGCTGCAAAAGTTCGCAAATTCAAAACTTCATAATTCCTTCAAACTCCAAAATTTTCAGAATTTTTGAGCCTGAAAGTTTCAAAATTCTTCAAAACTGCAAAACTTTCTGAATTCCCAAAACTCCGAAAACCGAAATACTTAACAACTTTTATGACTCAAAATCGTTTAAAAATTGAAAGTAATAAAAAATTTTCCAATCCCAAAACTTCGAAATACTGTAAAACTTTATCCTTTTCAGAAATCTATCCAAACTTCACAGACCCAAAAACTTCAGAAATTTCGAAGCTTCAACATTCAAAACTTTGAAAATTCCGAAATTTCCCCCATTTCACTCAATATTTTTTCGAAACCTCTGAATCCTTCAAAAATTCTCGAAATTTAAAAATCTCAAATCTTTCAAAACTTCCGAACATTCGATAACCTTTCCAAACCATCCATGAGGGGCGAGGGGGGGGGGGGGGGGGGGGGTTCTCTGCCATGGACCGCATTTTCAGTAGATAAGCCCCGATAAAAAAGGACGGAGATCATCTCTACGTGAGTAATAAAAATCTACTTAATTCTCCTATAGAAGTTTAAAATCAACGAAAATCGTTGGAAATCAACGGAAATTCATGAAATCGTACAAGAATTTATGGGAATCGATTGTTGTAAACGAGAATTCATAAGATTTGCTGGGAGTCAATGGTAAATTATGGAAATTGATGGGGAAAAAATAGAATTTGATGGAAATCAATGAGAATTTATAAGAATTTATGAGATTTGATAAGGATCGATGGAAATCAATAAAAATCGATGATCATCCACAGAAATTGACAGGAGAGCATGGGAATTAATGAGAGTCAATGAAAATTGATAGAAATCCATGTAGAATTGATATGAATAAATGAAAATGAGTAGAAATTGACGGAAATCGATACAAATGGACAAAAACCAATGACACTTGATGGTAATTATTCCGAATCGATGCCAGTTGACCAAAATCGATAGAAACCGATCATCTTCCATCACTTTCCGTATTGCAACACACCCCATCACTCATACCCACAAAAACAACCCCAAACTCTCCTCCCTCCCTGAATCCCCCGACAAGAAACCAAAAAATTCGTCCGGTACACGTATTTTTATACAAAGAACAACTTCCATCCCCCTCCCCTAACTTTTTCTACCTGGCTTCCCTCTTTAAAGCGTTTTCAAGACCTGAATAGACGAAAAGCATGCATGTTCCGGGGGCCACGATACTCATTCAGCTCGAGTATGTTCTGCCGTTGCCGTATGCGCGATGTACGTGTACACACACGCGATAGAGGAATAGTCTGTGCGCCACAAGGGCAAGTAATTGGCCTTCTTGATCGCCGAGTTCATTCGCGTTCGCATATGCAATACACGCAATTCAGGACCGCATTTCAATATTCGCCGACGTACCCCCAACCCCTCCATTCATCTTTGCTTCGTCTTTGAAACGTTCGCGGTTTTTCCGACTGCTTCGGTTTCGCCTCATTTTCTCCGCAATGACCGCAGAAAAAGGGGAAGGTCGCGCATAGGTCGCGGGCGAATACTTCGGTCGGGCGCAAAAATGCGGGGAATTCGGTCGCGAATGGAACCAAGATGGCTACGGCTGGACCTTGCACCTTTCGCCGCGGAGTTTCGAATTAGCGATGCTTTTCATTTGCCTGACAACGGCCCCGCCTATAGCGGGCTCCTGCGGTAGCCGTGTGTCCGAATTCTCGTGTGAAAGATTGGGGGAGGTGGGGGTTGTTGCTTGGGTTTTTTTTGGGGGGGTTTGTGTTTGCGTGGGAGCGGGATTGAGAAATTGGGACGGTGGAGGATAGGGCTTGGTGGCAAATGCACAACTTTTTATTGTGAATGCGGATTATCGTACATCTAGTATATATAACTAGACATGATGCGCGCGCTACGTGCGCCTGCATTTTGCGATTATAATTTCTTCGAATAATTCCTATACATGCTACCGTATTTACTCGAATATAAGCAGCGCACCCTTTTTCGGTTTTTTAGAGCTTGAAAAACGTGGTGCGGCTTATATTCGGATACAAACGTCAAAATAGTGGAAAATGCTGTTGTGTGCTGGAAAATATGGTCATATTGTCTGTGGTTTTCCCCTAACTTGAATTTCTTTAAGGTTCTACGCACTTCTATATTGTTTTTAATGGATTTGCTTGTTGGAGCCATGTAAATTAAGGTAGCGATCAGTGTGAATCACGAATTTTTGGAATGCGGCTTATATTCGAGCACAAAGGATTTTTCACTAATTTGGGCATCAAAAATTAAGGTGCGGCTTATAATCGTGTGCAGCTTATCTTCGAGTGAATACGGTATTACAAACATCCATGGATGGACATTTTATACTTTATGTATGGATTTCTGACAATTACTATCTATTTCCATGCATTTCCATTGATTCTCATAAATTCCCACTGATTCCTATGAGTTCCCATAGATCCCTATGAATTCCTGTCAATTAATATTAATTTCCATTTATTCCCATTATTATCTACTTTCAACTCTCGATTCGTATTGATTTCTGTCAATTATTATTTATTTCAATTCATTCCCATTAATTTTCAATAATTCCTATAAACTCCCATCCATCACGCACTATTGGTATCCATCCTTCCTTTCTCATCAATTTCTATCAATTCCATCGTCTCCTATGAATTCATTCGAATTCCCATCAGTCACTATCGATTTCCATTTATTCTCGTCGATTTCTATCGATTCCCACCAATTCCCATAAATGCCTATCAACTGCTATCGATTTAACCATCCATTTCCATCAATTTCTATTGATTTCCATTTATTCTTATGAATTCCTATCGAATTCATAAGAATAATGACATCCATGAGGGCGAGGGGGGGGGGGGATAAGTTCTCAGCCATGGACCCCATTTTCAGTAGATAAGCCCCTGCGACTCCGTCCAAAAAGAGCAATGATGATCCCAAAATCGTCCCCCGTCCTAATTAACCGTTTCTCTGAACCACATTGTGTATTACAAAAACTTTCGCAACAACAATGCTCCGACTCGCATCCGCTCTGATTACCAAGTTCGTTTGAACAAATTCGTTCGACGGGGATTGAAATGAAGGAAGGCGATAGCATCGGGGAGGAGAAATTTAACGAATGAAGATTGGGAGAAACGTTGGCCGCCCGAGGTTATACGATTCGGGAACGGCCGGGGATACTTTATCCTAATTGGATTACCAAAAAACAATCTCGGGGCCTTCTAATGAGTCTCCGCGGCCGTTCCAGGGACGTCGTTCTTGCGATAGATACCCTAATGTCTCGTGACAGGTGAACCAATCCTTAAAGGAGCGGCACCTTTTCGAGCGATCCCACGCAATTATCCGGAAAGCCCGTAAGTTTCGGGCCCTTTTTTACCTCTCTTGCGCCCTGATCCTTTTTTTGCTGTCACCGCTTCCACCTGTCCGAGGATACGAGCGGAGACTTTTTTCATCGTTCATTTTCTATGGAATATTGTATCTTACTAGACATGAAGCGCGCGCTACGCGCGACTGCATTTTACGATTATATTTTTTTCGAATAATTCTCATACATGCTATTACAAATATTATTGGATATTTTATATGGATTTCTAACGATTCCTATCAATTTCCATCGATTCCCATAAATTCTCATCAATTCTCACTGATTCCTATGAGGACCCATAGATCCCTATGAATTACAATCAATTACTATTGGTTTCCATTTATTCCCATCGATATCTACTATCAACTCTCAATTCCTATGAATTTCTACTAATTATTGTTTATTTTAATTTATTCCCATTTATTTTCATCAGTTGCCATTAAATTTTATCGATTCCCATTGATTTTGAAAAATTCCAATCGATTCCCGTCAATTTTAAAGAATTTCTATAAATTCCCATCCACCATGCACTATTAGTGTCCATTCTTTATTTCCCATTAATTTCTGTCAATATCATCGTTTCCTATAAATTTATATGAATTCCCATCAATCACTATATCGATTTTTATTCATTTTCATCGATTTATAACAATTT
>JAPYZK010010328.1:0-11393 GCA_030522785.1 Platygaster equestris | reverse complement strand
TGAAATTTGTAGAATTTTAAATAATTTCAAAGTTTTGGAGAATTTCGAAAATTGTAAAGTTTTCAGCTTGTAAAGTTTCGGAATTTTTAAGATTTCAGACATTTCGGATATTTTATAACTTAGAAGCTTCTAAATTTTAGATCCATCAGAGTTTTGGGGATATCCAGAATTTTGAAGATCTAGATATTTTGAAATTTGTAGAATTCGAAAGAATTCCCAAGTTATAGAGAATTTCGAAAAATCGTGAAGTTTTGAGCTTTCGAAGTTTCAGAATGTTCAAAAACCCATTAATTACGGAAACTTCACAGCTTTGAAGCTTCAAATTTTTGATTTTTTGGAGATATTTAGAATTTTTAAGATATAGATATTTCAAAATGTTGAAATTCGACGATTTCGAAATCATTTTGAAGTTTTGGAGAATTCCGAAAAATTGTAAAGTTTTGAGCTTGTAAAGTTTCAGAATTTTTAAGATCTCAGACATTTCGGATATTTTATAACTTAGAAGCTTCCAAATTCTAAATTCATTAAAGTTTTGGAGATACTTGGAATTTTGAAGATCTAGAGATTTTGAAATTTGTAGAATTCGAAAGAATTCCCAAGTCATAGAGAATTTCGAAAAATTGTGAAGTTTCGAGCTTTCAGAGTTTCGGAAGAATTCGAAAGAATTCCCAAGTCATAGAGAATTTCGAAAAATTGTGAAGTTTCGAGCTTTCAGAGTTTCGGAATTTCCAAAAATCCATAAATTACGGAAATTTCATAGCTTTGGCGCTTCCAAATTTTAGCTTCATCAAAGTTTTGCAGATTTCAAAATTTCGAAGTTTCTAGAATTTGAAAGAATTTCCAAGTTTCAGATAATTCCACAAAATTGCGAAGTTTTAGAATTTTCAAATTTCCGGAAATTTCAGAAGTTCCGAATCATTCCAAAGTCCAGAAAAGCCGAAATTTTTTCGTATTTTGATGAAAATTTTGACATTCCAAAGTTTCGGAGCATGTTGATGTTTAAATGCCATAATAAACATAATCAAATTTTCGTCATAAAAACTATGTTACAACTTTACCCTAAGAGAACGACGACCTATATTCGACATATATAAGATCTATAAACGACCTATATGTAACTTATATAGGTGTCCTATAATTGACCTATAAAACACATATATATGACCTATAGATGACCTATTTATGACCTATAAACGAGAAATATGAGACCCCAAACGACCTATGTGCAACGCTCCCACCTATATGAGCGTGCATTGGTTTGAATAGGTTATATATAAACGCAATATAGACCAGGTTGAGGTGAGATATATGTGGCTTACTTGTAAAAAATTCAGGAGTAACATGTATGGCATATATATGTTGTTTATAGGTCATAAATACGTCATAAATATGCCAAATATATCTCAATTATACGGCGTTCATAGGTACTATGTATGTCATATAGGTCGTTTATAGGTTTTATATAGGTCGAATATAGGTAGTCATTCTCTAAGGGTATGAATAAATCTCATGATTCCCTCTCACAGGTGGACGAAGAAAGGTCACTTCCGGTGTCCTCCGCCGGCTCATACGAGCACAAAGCCTTCATCCACCACCAGCAAACGACCCAGCAGCAAATAGAAACCCAGGCCTCGAGTTCCCTCTACTCCGAGACGATAGCCGAAGTAGAAACCACGACGCGGTCGATGCAACATCCCATAGAGCCCAAATTCGACGTGCAAATGAGGGTGAAAAGGGCACCCCCGACCTCCCCGAGCCCGCTGCCGTCGGAGTCGGACGCGAGCATCGCCCTAGAGAGGAATTTGACGACTATTTTGGAGCGCGAGGAAATTTCTAGAGCTTTGGACAGAGGACCCAGAACCACGTATTCTTACGTGCCGGAACTTCAGGGACCGAGCACGCCGATTTCCAGGCAGAAGACGCCGCCGGTTTATTCGAGGATCTTGAGGAAACAGGCGGAGAAGGAAATTTTGGAGAAGATTTCGACGTCTCCTTCGATGTCGCCTTCGCCTTCTCCATATTCGATGCCGTACTCGCAGCACGCGACGGTTCATCGGGGAACCAGGTCTATGGCTTCGTCGTTGAGCAACGAGATGACGGAAGCTAGGTCTTTGACGGAAGTGACGGATGCTTCGCACGCCAAGTATAGGGTTGCTAGTATTTTGGCGCCGAGCCCTCCTCCGCCGCCGCCGATCGGGCCGAGCAGCAAGGTAGATAGATGCTGGGGCTTTTTTGTGTGTGACATTTTGGTCAGGGAGAGGAAATAGTACATTATGTAACAAGTGCGCAAAATAGATTATTCCGTGAGTGTGAAGTTTGGAACATAAGACGGAGGTGAACTTGCGAGAAGGAGGCGAACGCACAGCCAGACGTAGGCGAACGCACGAGCGTAGCGAGTGCGTGCAGCCGAAGTCGAGTGTTTCAAACTTTACAGTTACGGGCTAACCTATCTTGCGCACTTATTGCATACAGTGCTTTTTTTACAAAAGCACAAAGATGGCGCTTTTGAGTGCATGAAAAATTGAAATGGAAATTTTCAAAAATTTGTATGAAATTGAAAATTTTTGAAAAGTTTGAAAATTTTCGGAATATTTGAAAATTTCTAAGATTTTGAAAATTTTTGGAAATTTCATGATTTTTTCGAAATTTTGATAATTTTAGAAATTTTTGGGAATTTTAAAATTTCAAAAATTTTTTGAAATTTCGAAAATTTTCTGAAATTTGGGTAATTTTTGGAAATTTCGAGGATTTTGTAAATTTACGGAAATTCTGAGAATTTATAAAATTTTCGGAATATTTGAAAATTTCAAAGATTTTGAAAATTTTTGTAAATTTCATGATTTTTCCGAAATTATGATAATTTTAGAAATTTTTGGGCACTTAAGAATTTCAAAAATTTTTTGAAATTTTGAAAATCTTCGGAAATTTAGGTAATTTTTGGAAATTTTGGGAAAGTATGAGGATTTTGTAAATTCACGGAAATTTTAAGAAATTCAAAAATTCTCGGAATTTTGGAAATTTTCGAAATTTTTAGTAATTTTTGGAAATTTTGAGAATTTCGGAAATTTTGAAAAATTTGTGGAGTTCATAAAAATTTCTTGAAATGTCGAAATTTTTACACTGTTTGAAAATTTTCCAAAACTGCTGTGGAAATATTTCCAAAAACAATGCGCAAAATAGCGTTTTGCGCACAGTTATTCCGCACTGCTATACTAGATATATAAATGAAAAATGCCATTTTGCGCCCACATTTCGTGCATGAAAAAGGGCCATCTTTGATCATGTGTAAAATAAAGTGTAGAAGATTTTTGTACGTTTTTGATAGAGAATTTTGGATATTTTTGAGTTTTAGAGAGTTATGAAGTTTGGTAGTATTTTAGGATTCAGAAATTTTGCGAGGTTCGGAAGAGATTTTAGGATTTTTGGAATTAAGTTTGGAAGACATGAAGATAGAAAATTTTTCGAGTTCTGGGATTTATTGTTGACGCTTTAGCGATTTTGGAGGTACTGGAATTGTTTAGTTCTGGTATATTATGAAGTTTTGGAAGTTATGGAATTTTTGGGTTTTTGAGAATTTTGAAGTTTTTCGGTGTGTCGAAGTGTTGGAAATATCTGGAATCTTCGAGTTCTATGGATTTTGGGATTTTGAAATTTGTAGAATATGGAGGTGTTTTCGCGTTTTGGAGAATTTTGAAAATTTGTGAGGTTTTGAGCTTCTGAAGGTTTGAATTTGGGAAATTCACACAGAAAAATGTTCACGAGCAAGCGAGCGAGTTAAATAAAATTTTTAGAGAGTATTCAAAATTTTTTGAATTCTGAAATTTTTGTAGTTCTATGACAATACATTCAAAATGCATAATTTTTAAAAACGCTGAAATTTGAGGGATTTTTGAATTTTGCAAATTTTTGAGTATTAACAAATTTTCAGAATTCTGAGAATGTTTTATAATTTTTGGGAATATCAAAATTTTCGAAATCTTCAAAAATGTTGAAATTCTGCGAATTCTTGAAAATTCCAGAATTACCAAAATTTCCGAAAATTCTAGAATTTTTAAAATCTACGACATTTGACAAATCATTGAACATTCTTAGAAATTTCTAAAATTTTCAAAATCTTCCAAATTTTGTCGACATTACTGAAATTGTCATAATTACTAAAATATTATCAAATATTAACATATCGACATGTGTTTTAGAATTATCAAAATTTTATGATTTTGTCAAACTGTGGACATTTTTTGAATTTGAATTTGGAAAATTTTAAAAATATCCGAAATTTACATATATATATCAGAATTTTCACAATTCTTCATATTTTTGCTAAGAGCTGAGAAATTCCGAAATTTTTCGAACTTCTAACTTCCTCAGCATTTCAGATTTTTTAGTTTCTCAAAATTTTGGAAACTAAAATTGAAAAAGTTTCCAAAATTCTCAAAATTTTCAAAAATATTTCATATCTACAAAATTTTCGAAATGTTCAAAATGTTACAAATTGCCAAAAATGTTGAAATTCTCGAAAATACCAATAACTTCATAATTCTGAAAATTCTCTTATGAACTCAAATTTATTCGACACCTATGAAATTCCACACAGTGTTTGATTTTCAATAATATGAGTTCTAAAATTTGTCCAAAACTAGAGTTGGTTTCAAAGTATGAAAAAGTTTTTTCATCACACGAATCAAACTGAGTTACACAACATCGCTAATTCAAATGATCCCAAAATTCTACAGATATCAAAAATTCCCCGAATTCCAAGAATTTCAGTTTCGTCCAAATTCCATGGTTTCATAATATTCATCATCTTATCTGACTTTGACAATAAAACCAAAATGGTAATTTTTCACATAAAAATTTCAAAAACTACACAAATTTCATAAACATTTAAAATCCCCAAAAAAAGTGAAAATCGCAAAACATATTTTACCCCCCTCCCCCACATAATTTGTTCAATCAAAAATGAAAATAAAAAAACCTGTTATTTCTTTTACACAACATCGCTAATTCGAATAATCCCAAAATTCTACAGATATCAAAAATTCCCCAAATTCCAAGAATTTCTGTTTCGTCCAAATTCCATGGTTTCATAATATTCATCATCTTATCTAACTTTGACAATAAAAACAAAATGCTAAGTTTTCATATAAAAATTTCAAAAACGACCCCAATTTCAAAAACGTTTAAAATCTCCAAAAAAGTAAAAATCGCAGAACATATTTTACCCCCCACAAAATGTACAAAATAAAAAAAAGCAAAACTTCAAAAAACCCGGACAAAAAAAAAGCAAAACTTCAAAAAATCCGTATTTCAGTGCACCACCACCCACACTGCCGAAGTCTACCGCGAACACGTCCGAGAGGAAGTGGAGCCCTTGGTAGAGCCCGTGGTTTCCCCGCGTCGCCCGGAAATCACGACTCACGAAGTCGACGACGTTTTCCTGAGAACCGTCACCGAGAAAAAGACGATCGAAGACGTAGAGCGTCACAGGCGACAAATAATGGAGTACTACGCGAAGCCCCAAGCGATCCCCGACCCCAAGTGGGACGTCACCATCCGGAACTACCCCAGCGAACAGCTCAGTCCGCCGCTCCCGGAATGGGAGAACTTCTCGGACGTGAGTTCCGCTTCCAACCTGACGCTGACGAATGAGGCCGCGCACGCTGCCGAGGAACACGACGTTCACATCGAGCCCACGTACACTCCGAGGTCCAGCATGGTGAGGGACCCCGAGACCCTCACCGAGAGCTTCTACACTCTGGCCAGGGTCCTCGAACCTCAGTACGCCGGGGAGTTCACGGAGGACGAGAGGAGAAAGTGGAAGGAGATCATCACCACTGAGAGCACCCTGAGGACTTTGCTGACGGAGGCGGTGGTCAGGGAGGACTTTGAACTCATACGCAAGGATTTGAGGTGAGGGATTTTTTGGGGGAAACCGATCTGGGAAACGCCTGAATTTCGGAAAATCGGTTTGAGGCCAAACAAGACAAAACACGCTTAATGTCTCTAAAATGTTTTTTTTTTTCGTTCAAAAATGTGTGGTACTTTTGAAAATATCGATTTTTTCATAATTTTGTAACTTTCAGAAAAGTTAAAAAATAACTAATATTGTTACGATAATATAACTTTGGCAAATTTTCTATCATTTTCATTTTATTTCAATATTATGCGGAATTTCTTTTTATTTTTTGATAATCTCTAGATAAATATATTATTATCATATATTATTTGAAAAATTTCGTTAAATTTCCAATACTTTCTAGAACATCAAAATTGATTGTTATTTTTTTAATTATGCAGAATCTCCGAATTTTTTTACATTTGTTCTATAACATTCGGAATTTTCATAAAACCACGCGAAATTCTGTTGAATTTTCAATAATTTGCAGACAATAATATTTTCTTCTGAATTTTTTTGAATATATTTTTAATTTCTATCAAAATATGAGTTCTTTCCTTCATATAATTTTGTGACCTTGTTTTTACGAAATTCGGCATTTTCGAATTTATTTTTTTATATCCTCTGAAAATTTCGCAATAACACGAAATAATAATATTTTTCTTTTCTTTTTTTTTTTTTTATTTTGCTACACGGTAGATGTGGTTGAATTTTTTGTTGAACAACTTAACCCCCCCCCCCCCCCCTTTTGATCGAATCTCCGGGTTGGACTTCGGACGGAGTTGGTAACCCTAATTATGTGAAAATTGTCCCAAAGTTGGAAGTTTTTCATATGTACGGAAATTTGAAATTTTCGACAATTTTGGATTTCTTCGGAAAGTGGATAATTTTCAGTTGTTTAGAGTTTTTTGATATTTCTGAATTTTTAAAAATTTTGGAATTTCACGGAATTAACGAATTTTTTAGTATTTGAATATTTTTTATGATTTGAGAAAAAATGTTACAATTTTTCGAGATTTTAGAACATTTTTGGAATTTGTACAATTTTTGAGATTTCTAGAATTTTTGGAATTTTTGTAATGTTTGAAAATGTAGGAAATTTCCGAATTATGAGGAATTTTAGAAATTTTAGGTATTCCCAAGATTTTAATTACCTCCAAAAATTAGAAGATATCTAAAATGTTGGGAAATTGTGAGATTTTTTTGTTTTTGTTGATTTTGAAAAATACGTAAATCATGAAAATTTTATAAATTTCGAGGAAATTGAATATTTCAAACGATCCAAAAATTGTAAAATTTCAAGTTATTTTCATATTAGCTTCAATCCTTAAAATGTCGAAATTGTGGAAATTTTGTGCATTTGGGACTATTGAAAATTTTCATAATCTCAAAAATTTTGAGAATTTTTTAAATTTTAGGATTTTTGAGACAATTATCATTTTTGCAAGTTTTTATAATTCTAAATTCTTCAAAATAGTGAGAATTTTTAGAATGGTTATTACCATTTTCCAAAAATTGGTGAATTTTACTTATTCCTCAAATTTCGAGAAACCTGAACATTTTTAAATTTTCGAAAATTTCGATTTCAATAATTTTTGTAAACTCGTAAATTTCGAAAATATACAAAAATAGAAGAATTTCGTCAATTTTGTTATTTTTGAAAATGTGAATTTTACGAATTCCGTAGATTTGAAGGTGAAAAATTCGAAAATTCGAAGATTTTATATAATTCGTTCAACAGTTTCGAAACATCCGACAATTTTGATAATTCGAACTCTTTTAAAAATTTTGCTACATCTGAACATCGTCACAATTTTGAAAAAAATTATACAGTTCGATAAAACTAGAAATTTTGTAAACATATAAATTCAAAAATATCGTGAATCTAAAAACTCCAAAAATTTCATACCACTTTCGAAAATTCCAGTAACAGTAAAATTTTCCCTCATTTCGAGCATTCTCTCAGAATTCCAAAATTCAAAAAATTTCACAAATTCCCTACCCAACCGCAACCTATTTATCAAGGTGGTCATCCAAAAATCACATAACCCTCTTGCCTACGCCCTTTTCGCGATTATGCAAATCTCCAAAAACCGGTCAACTTCAGTGAAAACCCCTAAAATATCCCCCACGCCCAATACAAGTACCCAAAATACAGTCAACCCCTAATAAAAGTCCTTCACATGAACGAACCCTAGCCAGCTGAGAGCGACGAAATTTCGACGCCAAAACGTCTCCAAAAGGCGATGTTTAGGCGACGTTTGAGCCACTGTGTGAAATCATTTAGAATTGGTTTCAGAGCGTTTCTCGAACGAAATAAATTGAATTTGCATTCAGTCTAATCTTAATTAAATGCTTATATACAATCTCTACTAATTCTATTTTTAATCGTTTTTTGCTAAATTGTAATTTTTTTGAAATATTCGAAAATTTTTTATTCTTACAAAATTACATGAATTCTAAAATTTTTTGGAATTTAGTTAGTTCGAAATTATTCGAAAATTCTGACTATTTTGAGTTCCTCGAAAAATTAGAGTTTTTTCAAAGATTTGGAAAGTTGAAACGTTTGAGAAAAAATTAAAAATTTGGATTTCTTTGAGAAATTTTTCGTCGCCCCAAAAAGAGCGACGAGAAAACGTAGCCAAAACGTCGCCCTCAACTGACTAGGGTAACACCCGAACGACTCAAAAAAGCGGGTCATGAAGACATCACTGAATAAAAAAAAACCTCCATCCGTCCCCCGGTCCACCAACCTCTTCTCACCCGCAAAATGGGACGTTATAATCCGCATCCTCAGCTCCCCTTCAAACGGTTCCATATCCTCCTCCTCCCAAGGAGCCCGGAACCAAAGATACAAACGTTCCGGGAAGAACTCCGAATGGGACACCCGATCCCGACGTTCCTCTCTGCCGACTCTCTACGAGTACGAGAGCGACGTCAGGATCCTGGGCCAGGAGCAGTCCCGCCAAATCCCCCATCAGCCCCAGGGCTCGCGCCTCCGGCGACTGTCCTCCACCACCCGGGGAGGCAGCGAAGCGGACCTCCGCTCCATGTCGGAAATGACCGTGAGGGACTTCGTCAGGGCCGACAGGGACGACCTCACCAGTCTCAGTTCCTTCGACGAAGACTCCATGGTCCGCTCCCTCAGCCAGCCCAGTCTTGCCCGTTCCGGTTCCGAGTTCACGGAACATTGGGGGATCGTTCCCTCGAGGAATTTCGCGAATTGGGCAATCGACGACGACGGCTTGAGCTCAGCGGAAACCACCCCCAGGGCCTCGAGGAGAGGGGAACAGCTGGTACCCGCGAGGAACCAGCGAGGAGGCGAATCCTCGGGTTCCAGGTCTACTCAGTTCCGGGAGGTGCGTTCCAGGGAGAGCATCCGTATTATGGAGAGTCAGCGAGCCGGGAGCTGGTTCCAGGATGACTCAGAGCTCGAGATGCAGATTTAGACGACTAGTTTGATAATTTTAAGACGGGGTGGCAGAGTAAATGTCTTTTTTGTTGACACGTGTCTTGGTCAGTGTTGCCAGATGGAGTTGACTCCATTTTTTAGGGGAAAATGATGTTACATTACATTTTTCTTCACTCTGACCTCAAAATTGGTACTTCAAATGTATTTTTCGGCTAGCGTAAAGAAAATTACTGTGTTGCGCACGCTAGCAATTGTAGATTTTGACGAAATGGAGGGTTGTAGCACGAGCCGAAGGCGAGTGCCGCAACCCTTCATTTCGTCAAAATCACCAATGCCAGCTTGCACAACAATGTACTATTGATATTACATATTTATGCAAACACTGATGAAAAAAAAGTGACGGTGCAGCTACGATGCAGCGACCATATACAGTCGCCACTCCTTCACTTCGGCGACTGTACGAGTGACCGTGGGTTTTTTTTGTTGTAATTGAACGTTTTTTGATAAAAATCGGAAATTCAGAATTTAAAAAATTTGAAAGCGTTAAGTACTTCGATGGAATAATGTGTTGTGGGTTTCTTTTCGAGAAAATTAAAGAATTTTGTGTTTTCCAAATGATTCAAACATTCCAAGTTTCCTCGAAAATTTTAGAATCATGGGTTTTTAGCAAAATTAGAAATTTTAAAGTTTTTCAAAAGTTTCAAAAATTGTTAGTTTTGAGTAACACTCGAAATTATTAAGTTTTTGTGAAACGTAAAAGTCCAAAAATTTTTGTGAGAATTGAACAGTTTGGGTTTTCTAAAATTTGGAGGAATTAGAGTTTCTCGAAAAATTTGTAAAATATTGGAGTTTTCCAGAAAATATTAAGATTTTGAGTTTTTCGAGAAATCTGAAAATTACTAGTTTTTCGCATGATATACAAATTGTAAGTTCTTTGGAAGTTTTCAAAATTGTTAGTTCTTAGGAACATCCGAAAGTTTTGAGTTCTCGGAAAATTTTTAGAATTCGAAGTTTTTTTCAACATTTTGTGATTTGAATTTGTTTGAGAAATTTTGGAATCTGCAATTTTATGGGGGAGATTAAAATCTCTCAAGATTTTCAAAAAAAAAATGAAAAATTTGAGATTTCAAAAGACTTTGAGTTTTTCGAAAAATTGGGAAATTCCGATTTTTCTGAAAATTTAGAAATATCGATTTTTTCGGAAAATTTGAACATGTTGAATCTTTCGGAAATGTATAAACTATTGAGTTGTTTGAAAAATTCAGTGGCTTACATTTTTCACAAAAATTTTCAAACTTCGAGTTTCATGGACAATTCGAAAATTCCGATACTTAAAAAAATTTAGAAAACTCCGAGATTTTCGAGAAATTAGAGAATCACTAGTTTCCCGGAAAATTGGAGAATTTCATTGGAATTTGTAAAAAACATGATAAAAAATGTTCACAACTTCTCAGCGACCGTGAGACGACTATGTAGCGACTGTGCGAAGTCACTCTTTTTCCATCAGGGAAAAATAATTAAATTAAAAATAATTCAGTATTATAAAATCATGTATGTGATTACAACTTATCAATTTCCGTTCAATATCAACACGCGAAAACGTTCCACCTCGCTTTTAAACTATTACAGTTGAAAAATATAACATCATGCAACAATAATGGTTTTCTTGGCGGCAAATTTTAAAGTTGAAAATTTTCGACCAGGAAAAATTTTTTTTCCACATAAATCCGCCATTTTAAAAATCGCCTCGATTGGCGACAGTCGCCAGACAAAAATTCAGTAGCCTCGGGACCACCAAAAATCGCCTAATCGGCGATAAATCGCCTCATCTGGCAACACGTGTCTTGGTGGTTTGACTGGGAGAGGGGGAACATGGAAGTTTGGTGATAATCATTGTATCATCATTCCGCCATTTTTGTTAATAGGTGAATCATGAGTAGAGCGGATAAAAATATGCATGAAAAAAAGACTTTTAAGCGCTATAACATGCTCGTCAAATCACACAAATATGCACGAAAAATATGCACGAAACGAATGCGTAAAACCAGCATCGATAAATATGAAATTCAAATATTTTATTTCTCA
>JAPYZK010010301.1:0-11323 GCA_030522785.1 Platygaster equestris | reverse complement strand
AAATTTGAGAAGTTTTTCAAATGTCGGAATTTTGAAGTTTTCGAAAATTTTTAAGAACTTGGAAGTTTTGAAGACTTATAGAGATGAAAAATTATCAAGTTTTGACAATTTTGAAGTTCTGGGAATTCCGCATACTTTCAAGTATTTTGAATTTTTCAAGCAAAGAAATTTGAAAATTTTCGATATTTCAAGATTCTGAAGTTTCGAAGTTGTAAAGTTTTGGAATTTTCTAAAATTTCGAAACTTTCAAGCTTTGGAAATTTCGAAATTTATTGGGATTATGAAATTTTGAGGAACTATAAAGTACTGATGAATAAAGTTTACAAAGATTCGGAAATTCTGTGAGTTTCAAAAATGTTAGAATTTCGAAGTTTCCCAATGACCAAGAACTTTCAAATTTTTGATAATTTCAAAGATTACAGGTAATTAAGTTGTGACATTTTTCAAGTTTGACATCGCTGGGAATGATGACTCCCAACTTGGGAATCATGACTGCCAAATTGGGAGTCATGTGGGAGTCGACTCCCATGATTCCCATTTATCATGACTCAGTTACTAATCACTTTAATAGGCACGGAGATATGAATAAAATACATCATGCTTGCTTTTAAGAATTTTCGGATAATTCGATTGATTCTTCTCGAAAATGAAAATATTTTTCGAACGCACTTTTTACACGTTGCAGGATAGATAAATTTTCAACTAGTGTAGTAATGATTCTTTGACTCGTGTGATTCTGAAAGTGTTGCACAAAATGGATAAGCGTCCCGTCACATATGAATGACATTTTAGTGACAGTAATTATCGATTTATTTGAAACTTTTTCTTTACGTAAAATTTCCAGAAATGAGAAATATCATAGAAATTGCGAGCTGTAAAATTTGGCGATGTTGATAATTTGAGTGTAAGAATTTTATAGTCTGGTACACAAGTTAGGATTTTGAAATCGAAATAAAACTTTGGGAAACTTTGGACTAAGTTGTCTCATGTCCGTCGACATAATTTTTTTCTTCAATTTTATGAGTCTTTTGGTAACTTTTTCAAACATTTGAAAATTTTGTAAAATGTTGAAGAATTTTTCGAAGTTTATTAATAGTTACGAACAAGTCAAAAAGAAGTCATGAGTAACTATTATGAGATTTGGGAGTCGTTCTTGAAAGTTTCGTAATTTTTGAAATGATTCAATATTTTGTCGAATCGGCTTGGGGGGAGGGGGGTTCTATACATTTTTTAGTATTTTCTCAAAGTTTCGCAATTTTGGAAAAATTTTTGATGGTAGGAAAGGCGTTTTGAAATAAAAACATTCTGGGAAACTTCTGACGTCAAAAATTGTCCTATATTAATTAACTTGTTGAAACCAATACTTTTTTTTTCCTTTTCCCGATACATTTTTCGGGCAATAAAAACATTCAGAGTATTAAGTGCACAATTTCCAAAAATTCCGCGAATCATAACGATTCACGTACCATCTTAAAAATTTGGATTGATTTCCACGAAATTTGCGAGTCGCTGTCAAAAGTATAATAATTTTCCAACTTTTCCTCAAGGCGTCTTCCAAAAACAAAAAATCGATCCAATAAAAACTCCTATTTTCCAAAATTTCCGAAAAGCTCCAAAATTTCATGTCCCCCTAAAATGTCTGTCCAATTTTCGCATTAAGCCCCAACAAAAGAAGTTTACTCACGCCAGGAATTACCCGAATAGCGCCAGGAATTGTTACACAACATTCTATTATTCAAGTAACCTTGGCCCTAATTCCAGTTTGGGTCTACGTTCGACTCGAATCGCGAAAGTCAAAAACACTTTTCCATCCCGACAGTCGACGAAATTTCCGATATATTTTCTCGGCGCACTTTATTCCGTATGTATGGCTCGTTTCCAATGAAGAGGAAAAAAAAAAAAATTGAAGTACCTTTTGCATAGGCATGTGACATTTGATATCGTTATTAAAAATTCTCCGCTTGCCCTATTGTTGGAATCCATAAGAACCCAATGGAATTTACGAGCCATAAATGGCAAAAGATATTAATAAGTACTCGCTGGAATTCAGGGGATGCCCGAACTTTCGTAATTTTCGAATATTTCGAATATACGGAACGTCGATTGCGAAATCCCAACGCGAAGGCCAAATATTTCCCCTCCATTTGAAGCGAAATTGAACTTGAAACGTCGGAAAATTCAACCCCCGAATTTAACCCCTTATTTTGCCGAAAACTTGTTCACTCGATTTCGGTCTCAGAACGTGACCGGGGCATGAAAATCGAGCTAGTAAACTTGAAACTTCCCAATTTATAGTCGGAGGAAGTTGGGAGATTCATTTTCCATGCGAAGCTTTTCTTTTCGGGGAAATTTTTCGTGGAAATTAGAATGGAAGGAATTTCTGATAAATCCCGCGAATCCTTGACCGTTGAGAGATTAGAGTTGTAAGTTATTTCGCGCGGTAAAGATGTCAGTTTCACTCGTGATGGGAATTAAAAGTGAAATTCTTCGTTTTCCGCTCCAATTTATTTTGAAATCGAGAAAATACGGTACCATGATTTTTTTTGGGAACGAGGTCGTTTATGCTGGTTGGATTTTGGTTTCGAATTTGAGTTTCTTGAATGCGGGAAGTGCGACGTTTAAAATTGGAGATGTTTTTGTCGAAAGATTCGAAGGGATTTAGAAATGTTGGAGATAAGCTGAGATTTTTACGGAATTATAATGGAAATTATAAAATTACGAAACCTCGAAATTATAAAATTACGAAACTTCAGTATTTGAGATAATACTTTTTAGGGATTTTCTAAATTTGAGGTTTTTTCAAAGTCGGGTGTTTTGGCAAGTCGAGGTGTTTTGGGAATTTTTGAAAATTGATTTTTTAATTCTATTTCATGTTATTTTTTTCTATTCTATTGAATTATTTCTTTGTATTCTCAATTCTGGAATTTGAATCTTTTTAACGGTTTTTTTACTTCGATTATTCAGGCGAATTTTCGTTAAAAAGATCAAAATGTATGAAATTAGTGGATTTTGGAATCGAGAATCAAATAAATGGAGTTCTCATTTCGAATTTTGTCAATTGCCTAAATTTTGACGATTCTGGATAATGCCGAAACTGAGAAAAAATATCGTTTTACAAGTTTTCTAAATCACGTGGACATCGGGAATTTTCGAAACTCGTAAAATTTTCGTAGCTGCTTTCGTTTACATTCTTTATATCAGTTTGGGAAATTCTAATTCCTGAAGTTCAGGAATGAAAAATTTATAGTCAGACGTATTTCTATCAGAAATCTTGTTAATACGAAATTTAAAAAAATTTTTAGAAATTCTCGAATCGATTGATATTCGCTGAAGTTTCAGAAGAAGTGAAGATTTCATAAATATTCTGGATACACGAGAAAGATATCGAATTTCGAGAATTATTATACTTTTTTCATTTCTAAAGGTCCGATACGAATTTTCAAAATGATGCTTTCATATAAATGATTATTTAAATTCTTACATTTTCAAACTGTGAAATTCCCATGTAGGTAATCATGGAATCACATATTAAAGTTGCACAAATTTTGAATTTTGGGGATTAGAATTCATCATGGTTTAGGTCTGAATTTTCGAAATCAAAGGAATTCTATTTTGGAATTAAAAACCAAAATTCAAGTTCCGGAAGTACCGAAATACAATTGATGTTCCTAAAATTGTTTGCAAAATTAATGATTTCAAAATCATGAGTCAGTATAAAACAAATAAAAAATTCAGTTCGGTGAATGAACGTATGAAAATTACCAAAATGCGATGAAACTTTCGGGAAATGATAAAATTGCATCTTACAATCTATTTACCTGTATAAATATGACTCAACAACGTGGCCGGTAGGCAAAAAACGATGACCAAAATGTCAGCTATCGCAAGATTAACTGCAACAGAAGCAAATTGAAATAGATAAAAATTCGTTTCCCAGATTAAATACCTCATTCTGAACAATAAATCAAACCCGAGAAAACAAAAGTTCAACATTTTTTGGAAAATCAGATAATTTATTAATCATATCATGCAAAATTGAGTATTTTAGAAAATTTTCACCGAATCACAGATAACTGTCAATGTATTTTTCGATATTTTTCGTAACTACCAAAAAGTACTCAGTGAACGAGAACAATCAAAATTCTGCGAAATTAACAAATTTTTTCTATTATAGTATGCAAGTAGTCTACAGTTTGAAATTTGCACGAAAATCCTCCAAAATTATTTCAAATTTTCAAAATTATTCACAAAATTAAAAAAATTTAGAGTCTTGTTCATAACTTTCGCCAACATTGGTAAATTTCATACCTGATTTAGAAAACACTTAACTCTACAATCATTCATACAAAATTCTCACATGACCGCACAATCGCATATATGAGTCTCCATCAACGAACGTGACTAAAAGAATCGTTTAAAATAGAAAAACAGTGTTGAAAGTACACTATTCTCCCACAATGTACGATAAAAAATGTTCTCGAGTGTATTTCGATCCCAAACGCCAATCCCACAATACTAAAACCTCTAAACCAAAACCGTCTCAAATCGTGAAACTCCCAATTCTCGATTTCTCACCCCCGCACCCCTACATAAAAATCCATAATCACCCATCCAAAACGTGAACCGTATTCTCGACCCCATCAAGTGATTTCCACCCTCCCCCCTGAAAACCCCCATAATCACCTATAAAAAAATTCGTGACCGTCCTCATCCTGGGCGACCGGACCACCACCGAAACAACGAGCATGTTGCCGATGAGGCCGCAAAAGAAGACCAGCACGTAGGCGATGGTGTACACCACGGACATGACGACCCCGTGCCTGTAAAATCGATCAGTAACGTGCTCCGCGGAGACGCTCGCGTTCAGCAGGCCCTCCATCATCATCCCCTGGTGCGCCTTCCCCAAGGTCCCCAAGGCCGCCTCCCCGAGGCTCCCGTTCAAGTAGTAGTTCAGGTCGTTCCGTATCTGCTCCAGGACGTGAATTTTCCCGGGCGAGGGCCCCCTCTCGGAGCCCAAGTCCTCGACGTCCGGGATCCTCAAGGACACCAAGTGGTTCATCAAGGTCATCGTCTCACCCCGGAGCTTTCACGCCCTCTCCCCGGGACGCTTTTTCCCCGGCTCTCGAAATGTCAAGGTCGAGCCTTTTTTTCCCCCAAATCTGGGACCTTCCACCCCCGATCGATCCCTTCATCCCCCTTCGCCGTGATATGTTGTTCCCCGGGTCGCCCTCATGTCCGAGTTCAAGGTCGGCTTTCTTCGTTTCTCGGCCCCGATCAATGCTCGTTTTTCTCGAGCGTGGACATCGGGGGTCGTAGGGTTGCGTTGCTTCCGCTCGGGGGGTGAGTTGTGCTTTTCCCGAGAGCGAGCAGTGGTGACTGAGATGAGCTTGTCCAAAGACTCGCGCGGCTTCCCCGAGTTGCCCAACTGCGCAAGCGTTCCTGATAGTGTGTCATGTGCGGAGCGCGATAAGCGCGGAGGTGGTCTACTTCATGACGGGTATTTCAGATGTATCGTGACCCGAATATGCGATTTCGCGGGGGTGGCGGGTGGCGAAATTGCGCGAGACACGGAAGGAACGGCGAGGGGGAGGGGAGAGGGATTTTTCGGGGGTTCAGGGTGCAAGGTCAGGTTGGGGGTTGGTTTTGATGGGGCTGTGATTGTGGTGCGTTTGGAGATGTGGGGGAGGGAAGTGTGGAGAAGTTGGACGAGGGAGAATTTTGCAATTGGGGGAAGGGAGTTGGGATTGGGGGTAGCTTTGGAACTTTGGGAGAACTGGCAGTTTTTTTTTTCGATTCTACGTTTGAACACTGGTGATTGTAGTTTTTATAAGAACAGGCAAAATTTTTGTAGAATTAGTAAATTATTTATGGAAATTTGTTTTTTTGTAAGGTCGATTTTATGAAAGTTTTATGAAATTAAAAATTTTTTCTAAGGTTTTCATAAAAACTAGAACCACTAGAGAAATCCTTGAAAAAGTCGATGTGTGTTCGAAAATTTCTGTCGATTACGTAGATTTGGTGGGAAAAATGCATATAGCGACGAATTTTGTACTCTACATCATTTCTAAGTGATGCATTTACCGAAATTGAGATTTCAATTCTCATTTCATAATGGTTTCTATGAAGCTGAAAATTATTTCACGAAATTTACATAATTGACCTGAATTAAGGGAGAATTTTGGAAGCAGAACCGCAAACAGCCGTGATTTAGAAAGTTTCAACTTTCTGTAATCGAAGAATTCAGAAGTTTGTGTGTACAATTCAGAAAATTTCGAGTTGACATGTGGAAATTTTCGAATAAAAAAACGTGGAGTTTCATACGTATGTAAAATTGAAATAATATACATTTTCGTAAGATTGGAATTTCAAGAATCGAAGTCATGGCATCCACAATTCGGGATATAAGTTAATTCAATTCCAAATAACGAAGAGAATGCGTTGGAATTTGGGAACTCTTACCGCGAAAAATTCTAAATTCAAAAAACTGTGTGATGAAAAAGTCGGGGTTTAGAAAATTAAAAGCTCAAATATGAAGCTCAGTGAATTTTTAAGCATTAATTAAAAACACCCAAATTGCAGTAAAAGAAATCTTCAAAATCCCTAGACTGGGAATCCATTCTCAAGAATTGACGAAATTTAGTAAAACTCATGTTGTTAATCTAACTTTTCTAAAATCAGCACAATTCTACATTTCATAATTTCCTCAATTCTCGAATTCGAACTTGATAATTTTGCAACATCGATTCAAAATTAACGCTTTCGAATCACAAAAATTTTAAATTCAACAATCCAAAAATTTAAGAAATCGTTTTTGCATTCTTTCGATTTGTCACCTCTTCCTTTTAACAAATGAATCGATTTTGGTTCCTTACCATTGCGTTCCATCCATTAAAAAATTTCGAACGGTTTACCTCTGTTTTTCAAAATCCCATACAAAATTTACTACACTTCCAGATTCATCCACGTACATCTATTATTTTTTTATCCACGAATACAATGCTTTCAAAATGATCAGAATGTAATTGCGCGGCAGGCGGAATGCGCGCAGCGTCTTTTTGTCAATCTTCCGAGGACCTTGGGTGCTTTCTTTGAGTCCCTTTTTCCGGGGGAAAGGAATTTTCGGGATTGAACAACTCCGGCACGTGCAAAGTGTTGGCATCTCGCGCTTTCTTGCGATCGCGTGTCTGCGCGCTTCCAAGGTTTCGCAAAAAATTCACTCTCTTCTCTTCCAACATGGTAATTGATGATTCAATAACGACGACGCCATTGTCATAGTCACTTTCCGGAGTCACTGTTTTCGTAATCGAGAACGCTGTAGGCCATTAGGGAAACTTGTTTGATGTGTAAACATTTATGGCGTTCACAAAATGGAATTTGGGGATATGGAAATTTTATTCCGTACAGTTTGATCTTCTACACATTTGAATTGGTTGAAAGAACGAGAACAATGATAATTTTGAATCATATTCCTCCTTGTAAGGTGTAGATTTGTTATTTGTGTGTCCAAGCAAGTTTTTTCTCTACTCTCCAAATTTCTTTGAGTGAATATCCTGCAAATCAAGGTTGAGTGGGAATTTAACTGAAAATGAGTGAAATTGTACTCGTTTTAGAGCAATATTTTGCTTGAAAAAATTATTGTGTTTTCAGTAATAGTACTCTGAAATGAGGGATACTCCACTCATTTTGAGGAGAATTGCAACTCGAGCTTGATTTGCGGAATTTTCACTAAAATTGAGTGCATTTTTACGCAAAGAACTTGTAAGTCTGGACTTTATAAGATTGCCTGAAACTTTATGAGATTTTTTATGCGAATTCAAAAGTTATCGAAAAACTCACAAAGCGACCTAAAAAGATTTGAAGAAACGTGACGTTTTTCAGGAAAACCTTATAAAGTTCTCCAAACCACACAAGTTCGCCTCAAAAGTTTTTTCACAACTCATAGTCAACTCGTTACTTTCAAGGCAACTTATAATAGTATATTATGTTCCAAAGGGTAAAAAGTTTTTTTGGACGAATGCGAGTTTGTTTTACGAGGCGAAGCCGAGGAATATGTCCAAATATGAGTCCAAAACAACTTTTCGCCCTTTGGCATATACGATACTTTATACACCGAGGGCAATAACAAGGTTTTTCGGGCCCGAGCAGGCCAATAAAGGACCGTTTATTGCACTGAGGTGTATAAATTCTTTTAAGAAGTTTTGAAACCTTATAAGGAATTTACGGAATCTCGTAAGGTTTTCGGGAATCTTCCCTAGTGATAGTAGTTTTCATAACAACAGGCAAAATTTTCATAAAATCGGTGAATTATTTATAAAAATTCGTTTTTTTATAAGGTCCATTTTATAAACGTTTCATAAAATTTTTGATTCTTGTAAAGTGGTTTTAGAAAAACTTGATGAAAAAAATTTTTTTTTATAAAATCTGTCAATGTTCATACAAGCCATCTGTTTTTTGATGAAAACAATTCAAAGTTTCCGAATTTTCTTATAAAACCTTCATTTTTATAAAAACTTCGCGATTTTAATAAAAAGTTTCATATTTTTATAGAAACAAATTTCCTGATACAAGGAATTTATCTTACAGTGATATTTGATACGTTTTTATTACACAAGGGAATAGGAAGTCATGTTTTTTAGCAATTATAAAACATAAAAACATATGATTCTATACGATTTGAAAATTCTTCAACTCAAATTGAAAATAAGCATCCAAATTGACATAAATTTGATGGACAAGAAAATTGACTATCGGATTTCTGATGCAAAGGTCCCAAGTTCAAATCCCGCTGCCTCCAAAAAATTGTTAAATTTCTTTCGATACGAAATTTGAGCTGGAGCCTCATAAACTGATGAAAAATGGTATATATACATCAGCTAAATGATCAACAAAAGGTTAGAAATATTTTTTTATATTTTCAGAAATATTGAAAAAAATTTTTATAAAAAAAAATTATTTTATAAAACTTTCATAAAACCACTTTATAAAAAATGCAAATTTCATAAAACTTTCATAAAACCGACCTTATAAAAATTTTCATAAACATTGTTTATAAGGTTTTTATAAAAACTAGAACACTGGGGTTGAAGGTTCCAAGGCTTCATTGTTTATAAGGTTTTTATAAAAACTAGAACACTGGGGTTGAAGGTTCCAAGGCTTCTGAAATGGATTCAATTAACTTCCAATTTCTCCGAGTCAATGGCCAGCCTCGCCAGGGCGTAAAGAATACTAACAACGCATGGCACTTTTCCAAATCTCCTTGTCCTTCGTTTCGCGAATTGAAAATTAGCCTTCAAAATGAAAGACAAAAAGACAGCAAAAGTGTCGGGGAAAAGGATCTCGAAGGACTTTTCGGGGCCGCGCATGAATTACACGAGGAAAAGTAGAAAAACGATTTATTTTACGTGGACATTCTGCTGGACGTCGGCGGGTAGTGCTGACTTTTCGGGTTTTTCGCGTCGCAGCACAACATTTTTTTGTAAGCTTGTCTGTAAAGTTTGCTCGACGCCGCGTAAATGAAAGGGTTTATCACAGCGGACGCCCAAGCGAGAACCGAAGCAATCACATGGAGAATTGGAATTTTCGTTTTTTCGTCTATCTGGAAGTGATCAGTGCATTAATTACCGTAGATACATTTTTTAATATGCAGAGTTGCCAAAATGGAGGTTTCAGAAAAGGTTCTGAAAAAACAAATATTTTGCCTGTGATACGTTTTTTTCAAAAATTTGCTCTTTTTTTAGCTACTGTATAATTTGAGGTGAATTTCAAGGTCTTTTTATACGATTTTATGTATTTTTAAGGACACAATACGAATTTAGTCACCCTAATTGAACTATTCTAATAATAATTACCGTATTGACGAGCATCAAAGGCATGAAACACAGCGTGAAACAAACGAAAATCGTTAACATCAGTCTTGTAACTCGAGAATCTGTTTTTCTCGAATAACTCGTCGAATCGTAAGCAGCGAGATTTTTTCTACTCCGCGAGATGTGGAGATATATGAGGGAGTACGATATGACGATGATGAAAAATGGCAAGAGGAAGCCCGCGAAAAAAATGACTTTTTTTGGGCTGTGGCCATTTTTTCGTAGAATCGTGCATGAGAAGGTTCGTTTTTCGAGGCCGAAAGTTCCCCACCATTCGAAAAGTGGGGGGATCAGTAGTAGAAAACTCGCGATCCAAATGGCTATTATAACTGCGACGATGTTGCGAATTTTGGAGAAGTAGTTTTTGTATATGTCGGGCCTTGTTATCAGAACGTATCTGAAAAACGAAGAGTTTTACAGTTGATCTCGTGCGAATTTTCTTTTTTTTGAAAATAATTATTTTTGGAGAACTTTGGAAACATAAAAAAAATTTCCTCAAAATAGTGGGATTGTTGTATTGAATTATTATATTGTAATTCATACTGAAATTTGAGATCTTTTCAAGGTTTCTTACACAAATTTTGAGGAACTTTCATCAAATCACCAATTTTTATGAGGATTTTGGAAACTCAAATTATCTAATGAGAAAAAAAAAAATTGCTGATACAAAATATGAGCTTCTGTCTTAAAAAATAATCTGGGAATCTGATAATTCAGCAATTTGTATAAAGTATCTTGTGAAAATGAACTTCTAACTGGGTTTTCGGTAAATTTATACTAGGTGAAGCATTGACAAAATCTTAGAAAATCTACGATTGGTTTTTCTCTGTTTTTTTGGAAAACCGATCTCGAAAACGCCTGAACCTCGAAAAATCGGGCGGAGCAAAAAATATGTTATTTTTAATCAATAGCTCTTCAAATAATCGGCAATTTTTTAAATAATATCAACATTGAAAATCATAGAAAATTTTTTCAAACGTTAATAATTATCGATTTTTAAACAGAAGAGAAATGATGAAAATAACGAATGATCATCGAGGAAACAGATTGAAAAGACGCCTGAAATTATTAAAATTCGAAAAACAAAATAAAATCATTGCAATAGAAAAAAAATGCATGAAATACACGTAAAAATTCAAAATCAATGAAAATTTGAGAGTTCCAAATTGATTGAAAAATTAAAGGACTTGAATGCTTCAGAATTCCCAATATTTGTGAATTTTCCAAAATTGTAAATTCCTTCTAAATGTTCATTATTTCCAATTTTTGGATGTTTCTGACTTTTTCGAAACTGTCGAATTTCTGTTAGTGAACATTTTTCAACATTCCATAATTTTTCATATTTCAAAAAAGAGGTTACTTATTTTTGAAGTTTCCCAACATTTTCAAAATTTGCACTATTTTTGATACTTTCAGAATCCTTAGAATTTTTCTAATTATCCATAAATTACCTGTTA
>JAPYZK010010295.1:0-10247 GCA_030522785.1 Platygaster equestris | reverse complement strand
TTAAATCGATAGTCGTTGATAGGAATGTATGGGAATCGACGAAAATTTATATGGGAACTGATAGAAATCGACGAGAATAAATGGAAATCAATAGTGATTGATGGAAATTTCTATGAATTCATATTAAACGATGGATCTTAATAGTGCATGATGGATGGGAATTTATAGAAATTCTTGAAAACTGATGGGAATCGATTGGAATTGATTAAAATTAATGGGAATCAATTAAATTTGATGGTAATTGATGAAAATTGATGGACATACATCAAAATAAATGATAATCGGTAGGAATCCATAGGAATCGGGAATTGATAGTATAAATTGATGCAAATAAATGGAAATCAATAGTAAGTGATGGAAATCATAAGGATCTACAGAATTTATAGAAATTAGTGGGAATTGATGAAAATTTATGAAAATCGATGGAAATTCAAGGGAATGGATAGAAATCTATGGGAATTGTCAGAAATCCATGTATAAAATATGAAATACCCATTGACATTTGTAATAGCATGTATAGGAATTATTCAAAGGAATTATAATAATAAAATGCAGGCGCGCGTAGCGCTGGCATCATTTCTAGTTGTGTAAAATCCCCCTCATTTCTGAACATCCTGAAAAACCAGGTAAATTTCAGGTCGAAATAATATCTCAAGTTCAGGTCAGTACACCTACATAACCTTAATTCCGTTCAAATTCAAACCTCAAACTCCGAAACTCAACCTCCCTCTACCAAAGACCTCCAATTCATAAAAAAATTATCGCCTACTATCTGTTTCACCACCAAGAACTTCAAGAAACTTCCCGAAGGAAAAAATACAGTAATGTACATGTAAAATACCTGAACGGTATCGATAAAAGAAGAATGCCAGGGTATCAATGGAAGGAGAAGCGGGGATTTTGGATTCCGCGATTTCGTTTTATTGATTCAGCGGCGCGTTTAAGGGCACGGGTTCCTCGGCATGCGCGGGGCCGATTTCAGCCACTCCTGCCTTTTGCGGCTACTGACCTTGAACGTCATGGAAAAGGAGAAGATCTTTAATAGACGACTCGACTAACCCGTTCTCACGTGCGAGCCGGTGCGTATTCCGATGTATTATAAAACGTTTATTTTCGCTCGCCGATGGAAACATCGCTCGAATTAGACTTGTTAATTCATCAATTTTTCAGCCGCGAGTTTCCAAAACACTCGCCAACACGCATTTTTCAGGTTATTTCAAGGTTAAGTTCGCCAAAAGCATATCTCACAGATTTTGTTGTAATTTCGATATCTCTTTTTTCATTTTAAAAACAACTGGGACTTGTACATTCGAATTGCTGCACTTAGCATCTTTTGAATTCTTTATTTTATGATCGGAAATTTTTTAAAATTTCGTTGATGAGTCTGGATGAGTCAAGGAGCTGTCGGTGATTTCACAATGATTTTTTTGTGAGTCAAGGGAGTGTGAGTCATCAATTTGATCGGAAATGAAAACGTTGATATTTTCAAAAATTTGTCAAATTGTTGAAAGTTTTTAAATTTTAACTATTCAATGAATTTTACATTTTTTGAATTTTTGACTTTTAATTGAAAGCTCTTATTGAGAAATTTATCGATTGACAAAATTTCGTTTTCGAAATTCTCGAATTATAATTTTCGTATTGATAAATTTTACGAATTTTCGAAACATATTTTATATATTTTTTGAGATTCGAATCCTGAGCCATAATTTTAGGAATTTCGAAATTTTCGGACGAATGATTTTGTATGAATTTTGAATTGTAATCTTCGAAGTTAAAAATGCGGAATTCATGATAACATCATTTACACTTGCATTTTCAAAATTTTTTCATCTACAAATTTAAATAAAATATAAATATTTTTTCATGAACTTGAAATTGAATAGTTTACGAATTTTAACTTTTATCTCTTCATTTAAAAGTTAAAAATGCGGAATTCATGGTAATATGTACAACTGGATTTCAGGAAATATTCAATCAATAGATTTTGATATTAATACTTGTGTGCAAATTTTAAATATGACAATTTTAGGAATTTCAACTTACTCATAAACAAATTATTCATTCAAAGGTTTGTCAACTGAAAAATTTTCGAATTTCGACATGATGAAAATTCAAAATTTTTTACCGATTCCTGGAAATTTCACAAAATTGTCACGAATTTTAGAATTATCCAGAAAAAACTTGTATGCAATATTCAAAATACACAACAATTCAGAATAATCATACAATAATATTTTCCAACTTTTTAAAACTTTCAAAATTGAAGTTCACGACGGTTTTTAAAAACTTCGAAAAGTTTCCGAAACAACGTTAAGCTTTTCATTTTTTTAGAATTTCAAGAAAAAAAAAAAAAATCTAGAAATCAAAGAAATGTCCAGTACAGTCCAGAATTTTAAAAAAACTGTTCCTCTTTTTTCAAGCTGACCAACATTTTCCTACACTTCCAAAATATTCTCAATTCATCAAAATTTTCCCTAATACTCAATTTTTTCGTGAATTACGAAAAAGCTTCGAAGTATTGAAAAATTCTCAATGTGGCTCACAATTATCAAGTATTTCCACAATATTCACTTTTCATGTATTTTTTCCTAAATTTTCCATCTTTTCCAACTTACCCCCTCCCCCCCTTTTTTTCCCGTTCCAAAAAATCGTTAGTTCCGAATTTCAAAATACCTCCCGATTCTCGTAAAACGGATGATTGGCCCTGTCTGCGTTTTTGCCCGCGGGCCATAAAAAAAAAAAAAGAAAAAAATCTCCCTCCCAACAAAAACGCACGTTTCTCTGTTCCGACGCTATTCTCGGAGAGTAAATATTTTCACCCGCGAAATCGGCGCGGGCGAAAAAGAAATCGGGCGCCAAAATCGCCGTAAATTCACGTTTTCCAGCCGTAAACAAGTCTCGGTGTAAACAAGTCTCGGTTGGAAATCATTCGCGTTGTTAATAGTCATTAATTAACTTTCAGTGGATTCGCTTCAATTAAAACAATGGTGGTACAACTATCCCGCAGACAAAACTTTCTCTACGGAAAAAAATATTCGAACGACCAAAATTCATACCTTAAACATTCAAAAAAAATCTATACAGACCCCCCCCCCCAAAGAAAATAAACGAGACAAAACGTGGCGATTTACAAATTTCCCAACTCAAATGTTCGTCAGAGTTTTCAAATCCTCGATCTATGGTTATGATTAATAATCCAAAATTTCCCGTTTTTTTTCCGATTGTCCCCTAGTAAGATTTTGATAGTCTCTTACTGAGTTGACAAATTTCCGATCGTGAGTTAAAACTTCACATTGTATCCTTGTGAGTCACCAAATCCAAATTTCCCGAAAGTTCAGCCACGTTAATAATAACGTCAGCAGATTTTCCAGAAGACTGACCCAGATAAAAAGTTTGAAAGCGTACCAGTGGCAATTAAGGACCCCTTTTTTGCCACCCCGCAATTGCGGATTTTCCGCTGGAGCCGGGCCATAAGAGGCCGGCGTGCACGCGCGGAAAAACGTGGCGGGTGAGTCACCGCTACTCGTGTCCTTTTGCAACTTGCAGGTCACGCAGGATAGGGTTCAAGGCATGGCACCGCCTGAATTTCACCCCCTCTCCTTAATCTCTTGTCAGATGAATAATATCATGATTTTCCTGATCCGAAATTTGCAGTAGAAAACTAGCACTTCGAAAATACGAATATTCGAATTTTCTCCTTTTTTCGAAACCCCAAAATTTTGCAGTATCACATATTCAAATATCTAACTTGACTGACGAGATAATTCAATCGGAAACGAAATAATATTCCGGAAATCGCCCTAATAATGATATATGATTAACAAAGTCATCAATCGAGAATAAGGAAGGAAAATAGGCGAACGGAACGATCGCATCCTGCGCCGTCAAGTCGGTTATTTACCTTGCATGAAATAATAATCTGCAACGATGCAAGAAGCCTGACAGCGCAAAATGTATCAATCGACCAGACGGATAGTCAGACAATTGTGCACACTTGTACGCGAGCACGAACATTCGTAATGTGACTATCGCCGTGGTGAGGAGAACCAAGGGCGGATCTAAAAAGGGAGAAGGGCTAACATCCTTATAATTGAAGTTTCATGTTTGTAAATGAGATATATCAATTTTGTATTAGGTTTTATGATGAATCATTGTTTTTTTTTTTGCAATTTTCAGGTGTTTTTGAAAACTTTAGAGAATTTTTGAGGAATTTACATGTATTTTTGAGGGTTGTTCACATTTTGTTGATTTATTTATTTTCTTCTCAAGAAGGTGTTGAAAACTGTCCACAATTTTTGGCTTTTCCGAGTGTTTTTTAACATTGGTGAGAATGTTTGTCAAATTTTAGACCCTTAGAAGATTTTTAATGACTGACGAATTTTGGAAACGATTTTTTAAAATTAAACTGTTGCTATTTTTGGGAGATTTTTTTTATATTCTATAGAGAAATTCGATTATGAAAATTCAAACAATTTTTCAAAATATTTCACTGTAAGTATTGTCGAAATTTCCAAAAAGTCTAAAGCAATTTTTGGTGATTCAAGATATTTTTTCGAAATTCATGTTCACTGTTCTCAACTTTTCGTAACATTCCAAATTTTCGAAGATATTTAATTATTGATACTGCTATCAAGAATTATATTTCTGATTGAAACTCATTTTCCTTAGGAATCTTTGCAATTTCCAACAATTGTTATAATTTTCACCATTTTTCCATCGATTTTTGAGGTTTCAAAAATATTTTGATCAGAATATTCGTCAATTTTTTTAAACTTTCAAATTTTGAACTCTTAGGAAATTTCTAATTACTCTGAACAATTTTAGAAACGATTTTTTCGTCGAATTTTTGCTATTTTTTTTAATTTCTTTGTTTGTATTCTATAGAGAAACTCTATCGACAAACTCTAACAATTTTTTAAAATGTTCCACTTCATATGGAAATTCTCAAAATTTTCAACAATCCTAAAACAATTTTTGGCAATTCAAGATATTTTTTCGAAATTGATGTCATTTTATTGTTCTAGTGTAAAATTTTCGAAACATTATAAATTTTCGGAGATTTCTAATTGGTATTACTATTAAGAATTTTATTTCTCATGATAATTCTTTTTTCTTCGAAATCTTCCACAATTTCAAACAATTTTTATCATTTTTTCATCGATTTCTGAGGTTTCAACAATATTTTAATCAGAATATTTATCAATTTTTTTAAACGTTCAAATTTACTCTTCGGAAATTTTTATTGACTAAAGAATTTTGTAAACGATTTTGTTATTGAATTCTTGCTATTTCTTCTCAACTTCTTTTTTTGTTTGTATTACATATAAAAACTCTGGTGTCAAACTTGAACAATTTTTTAAAATATTTCACTTTACATGAGTACTCTCAAAATTCCCAACAATTTTATTCTAAAGCAATTTTTGATATTTTTCCGAAATTCATGTAAATTGTTCTAATCTTTTCGAAACATTATAAATTTTTGGAGATTTATAATTAATACTGATACTGATATTTTCAAGAATTTCATTTCTTATCAAAATTTATTTTCCTTCGGGATATTTCGAAATTTCCAACCATTTTCACAATTTTTCCATCGATTTCTGAGGTTTCAAAAATATCACGACATTCCACAAATTTGAAAAACTTGCACATTCAAGTATTTTTGGGTATTTTTATAATTTTCTACAACTTTGTCATAGATATGAAAGTGTACGATGAATTTTCCAAAGTCTATGATTTTTGATATTTCGTAAAAAAATCAAATAAATTCCTCGACTTATTATATTTCTCACGAACCTCAAAATTACCAAAAATTTCTGCGTTCTCAAGTGTTATTCTGGAGTTATCGAAATTTCGATGAATAATTTTTGAAAAAGGATCCAAAAACTTCCAAAATAATCTCTATGAAACTGACAGCATTTATTCAATCCTGCAAATTTTTCAAAATTTCCGTGAAAATTCCGTCTCCTCGAAAAAAACCCTCGATACGCCATTGGCCTGCACACAGAAAACGCTGGATCGATAGGGAGGAGGGTGAAACACCCCAACTCAATTATATACGTGACTCATAATACACCCTCGAAACCTAAGCTAAGAAAAACGACTTTGCTCGATCTCAAACAATGAAAAACCAAAATTTTCCACACAGAAAAACACAAGTTCACGCAAAAAATCAATCCATTCATTCCAAAGTCAAAAATTTCCAAACTAAAATTTCAACAATAATCATAAAATTGACCAAATAACCCACATAATCCAAAAACATCAAAACAATAATCAATTTTCGATCATCGATTTTCAATTTCCCAGCTCAATAAAATCATCATCAGCTTTTTCCGAAATTCCCATAAAATATTTCCAAAAATCTTATCCAAAATCAGTAGAACCTACACAATCGAAAAAAAAATCCAAAAACATGATTTCCCTCCCAAATTAAATGCAATTACAATTACAGAACTCATTTCTTACCATTCCCCATTTATTTAATCACTCTCGCAACGCCTGTCTCAAATTACAAGACTCTTGAAAAACGCGAATCCCGAGACTCAATTAGAGAAAAAAAAGAAATCAGAGTGGAACACAAAGAAAAATGACAAGACAGCCGAGATATTACGATAATGAGATTAGAAAAAGAAAAAAAAACAAAAAAACACAGGACGGCAATTACTGGCGACAATGTTCGTACGATGTTTGAACAAAACAGCGCCCGCGCGCGAGGTTTTTAGCTCACGGATGGAAAGATCGCGAAATGCAAAATATACGCTGCCTGCCATGCTTAATGACGGTGTTGCTAAGAACGTTGCACCGACGATTTGCGCTCTCTTACGTTACCTGGGGTGTCTAGCGAAACCTGGAAAAATATTTCCCTAACTGTTAAATTATCCCGCAATTTTGTGTGAAATATCTGAATTTTTATTATAACTCGACTGAAATATGAATTTGGAACAAATTTTACTCGATTCATTAAATTATGCAAGTATTTTCGAAATTTCAGAAACATTTTGAAATTTTTGGGAGGTTCCAGTAGTACAATATAATCAAGTCATATAATAAATAATAATATTTAATGAATAACAATAGTAATAGTTCAATAAGTTGAATTTTATTTAAATTAAATAAATGATGAATTTTAACAAAATAATGTCAGTTCAATCAATCAATCAATCAATCAATCAATCAATCAATCAATCAATCAATCAATCAATCAATCAATCAATCAATCAATCAATCAATCAATAATAATAATAATATAACCTAATGTAAATGGGTTTATCCCGTGCATAAATAAATAAATAAATAATGTGAAAAAGACCGCGTAAACATTGTGAAAATTTGTGAGGAAACTTCTTCAACTCAAAATTTAATTAAATATTTATGAAAATTACTATGTTATCAAATCTTGAGCTCGCGAAAAATTACGTATCCTACATTCATTAAATAAATATGAAAAAAGATCGTAAAAATGTTAAAAAATTTGTGAACTCAAAATTTAATTCAACATTTATGAAAATTATGAGAAAGTATGTAAAAAAATGTTTTCAAACCTCAAACTCTCAAAAAATTACGTAACACATTAATTGGATTTATTCAAATGTTTGAAAATGTGTCGGAAAATGAACAAAAATAATGGAAAAAACTAGAAGCTTCAAAATAATGACAAAATTATAGAGGATTTGCATTTTATGGAATTACATATTCCTAACATTTTGTATAACATTTCTATATTTACGCAATCAATTTATTCAACTCAAATGAAATTTGAAGGTTCAACAAATTTCACCTGATTCCTTATATTTCATTACAAATTTCAATTTTTAAAATTTCAATTTTGAATTCCGAATTTAAATTTCAAATTCAGAATTTGTATTTCAAAATTCAAATTTAAAAATTTGACGAATATTTTGAAAATTCTGAAATTTTCCTGTAGTATAAAAACGATAATGAAACTTGCCAAAATTTGAAAGAAATTTTTGGAAGTGACTAAAACTTGTCACAATTGATAAAAAATTAAAAGGTCGCGAGATCCAGCTGTATTCCCAAAAACTCAACGTAATGATTAAAATGAAGAAATCTAAATATGAGTTCATACGATTTCAATTCCATCCAAAATATCCGAAAAACTTCCCGATTTTTATCAAATGCAATATAAATCCCTAATTTCTTCGTAATTCCAACAATTATTAATTCAATTCCTCTTTTTAATTAATTAATCAATTAATCAATAATTGTTCGAATTCTTCGTGATTTGAACAATTATCCATTTTTTTCCCTGACCATTAGACACCCTGATATATCAAATTTTAAAAAAATTCTTAAATCACAAAAAAAAGTCATCAACATTTTACGGTAATATGTTGAACTCGAATCTAAAACACCCTGTTGCGTTCCGACCGAACAGGTGCAAAAACGACGGAATCGACAAAAGAAGATACACATCTATCGAAAAAAACATTAACTCGCGAGACTTTTGCAAAAGTGAGCGAGTCGTTGACGTCTATGTCCCACTCGTCTCGCGCTGGACAGGAAAAGCGTAATTAGAGCGATTTGCAATTATTCATGCGTTAAACTCGAAAAGTGTAGCGCGGTGGATCGCGGGATCGGAGAAACGTCCCCAACATCCCATTATCGCGTCGTAAAATTCTCTACGCTTGACAAGTTTGCCTGAGAAATCTTCAGAGATTCTCAGGGCGACGACAAAAATTCGTTACCACATTTCAAACGTCACCTGGTTATCAACACTTTTTTTAGATTTTGATTTTAATTCTTTTATCTCAATTTTAAAACGTTTCGAAGATTCTGAGAATTTGCGAAAATTCTGGATGATCTAAAAGAATCTTCTTACAGTCTTTTCAAAGATTTTCGGCAAAGACGCAGCCACAAATTTCGATCAGGGGGGGGGGGGTTAAGGTGGTTTTTACTCGAAATTATTTCAAGAAATTCAAAAAGTAAAGTTTTATTAGAGAATTATGAAAATTTTTCAAATTCTCAGAATTTTCAAAACTTTTTGAAGTCTCTGAAATATACAGAATTTTCGAAATTCTGAAAATTATGAGAATTCTCTAGACTTTTAAAATTATTCTCAAAATACTCCAAACTTTGAAAATTTGCGAACCTGTTGAAAGAAACGTTCAAAATATTCAGAATTATGAAGTTTCTCAAAGTTTTAGAAATTCGTAAAATTTTCGGAATTTTGATGATTATGGACGTATTGTAAATTGTCAGAATTTTTAAAACTTATTCGAATCTCCGACATTTCCAAAATATTCGAAATTCTAAAAATTTTGGAAACTCCAAAAAGTTTAAAAATTTGCAAAATCCTCTTAACTTTAAAATTCATCAAAATAATCGAAAATCTTGAAATATAATGAAAATATTCCAACTCAACAAAAGTTTCTCGAAATATTAGAGATTCGGAAAATTTTTCACATTTCGAGAATTCTTAAACCTACCTTAATTCTCAAGATTTTCAGAACTTTTTTGAATCTCTGAAATTTCTACAATTTTTGGAATTCTGAAAATTGTCAAAATACTGAAAACTGTCAAAACTCTCTACGTTATGAAAAATCTTGAAATTTTCCATATAATCAAGTTTCTCGAAATGTGTAGAATTCGTGAAATTTTCGTAATTTCGTGAAGTTTTCGTAATTTCAAGAATTGTGAAAATACATATTTGAAATTTTCAGAATTTTTGAAACATTTACAAATATTTACGAAAATTCTGAAATTTTCAAAATTCAAATAACCTTCACAACCCTCGAAATACTTCAAACTTTGAAAATTCTCAAAATTGTTAAAAATCTTGGGATGTTAAAAATATTCCAAATTATCAAGTTTCTCGAAATGTAAGGAATTCTTAAAATTTTCATAATTTCAAGAATTATGAAAACATTGTGAATTTTTAGAATTCTTAAAACTTTTCTACAACTTCGAAATTTTCAAAATTTTTGAAATTTACTATTTTTTTCGAAATATTATTTTTTGAAATGTGCTATATTTTTCCAAATTTCCAGAATTTCGGAATGGACTTCAGCTCCCCCCCTCCCCCCCTCAGCCCCCTCCTTGGCTACGTGCTTGATTTTTGATAATCTTAACGAGTTTTCGAGTAGTTTCGCTGAATTTTCAAGAGTTAAAAAATTGTAGACACTAATAATATTTACGTTAATAATTTTTAAAAGCATGGATTTTAGAAATTATCCCGAAATTTTCACACTTTGTAGAATTTTTCGAGAATTATTGGCAAATTT
>JAPYZK010010273.1:0-11271 GCA_030522785.1 Platygaster equestris | reverse complement strand
ATGGAAATTAGAATTCGAAAAAGTTTTCAAGTGGGGGAATTAAAATTTCAAATTCAAAAAAATGGGGAAAAGAACTTGGAAAATTCGAAAAGTCAAAAATTCGAATGATTTAGACGGTGGCATTTAAACAAGATCGATTTATATAATTCGCGAATTTTTCGAGTACACAAAATTAGAAATATAAAAAATTTCAAAATATGCAAAATGTATGTAGCAAGTGAATAAAAATATATACTTAAATTAAATTGAAAATGTTTGAAAAAGCGAAAAATTCGAAAATTTAAAAAATAAATGGAAACTTTTGTTGGCTTCGAGTCATTAATTTAAAAAAATTGTCAAAAACCGCTGAGTAAAAATGTTGTTTTATTTTTATATGAAGTTAAAAAGTTTAATAATATGCTAATTTTTGATTGTGGAATTATAATTTTTAAAAAGTTTGGAGCAGAAAAATTCGAACTTATAAAAAAAAAAAAAAAAATAAGATAATTAACATAGGAATCAAATTTCAAAAATTGAAATTTTTTAGCTGATGCACTTTCAGAAATTTTATTCAATGGAAATTCGAAAATTTTTCAAGAACTTAAATAAAATAAAAGTACGAAAATAGTTTCAAAATCAAACTAAAGAAATTTAATACCGTGTGATTTCGAATTTTCCAAAATTTACGTAATTCAAAAATGTTTTGAAATGCACATAATTTTCGATACAAAGTTTGTTAATTTTCAAATTTCGTAAATTCCATGTGGAAATGAGAGTTTATGTATATTTTAGATTGCAAAAATCAGAGTAACGAAAAAAACAGTATAATTTAGTAGAAATTAAATCAATCCCCAAAAATTCGAAAAATCTTGAAAGTCAATTGTGTGGGTAAAGATTGTATACAATTTAATTCTTACAATTCGCGTATTTCACAAGTTTTTGAAAATTAAAATTAAATTTTTGAAATTAAAGAACACAGAAATGAGCAATCCGAAAATTTTCGAAGTAGATAAAACAAAAATTGAAAAATACCTTCGAAATACAATTCAGAAAATTCAAAAAGTCTATAACTTCGATCTAGTGTGCAGGAAAATGGCCAAAAATCCACGTAATCTTCAAATTCTCAGAAATATAGAATTTCCGATAGAAAATTCAAAAATTTACAAATTCACGAATGTTACTATGTAACAAAAACGACTAATAATTCAAATTTTACGACTCCAACTGGCGACCATTTTTTTCACTTTTACTTACAAAAAAACTCACCGAGTGTTTCGATATATCAATGCCACCGGTAGTTGGCTGAGGTGAGGTCAGTGTAAAATATATTTTACAACAATAATAATAGGGAAGTTCCGAAGTTTGTCAATCCAAATTGAAAGAAAAAAATAATAATAATAAAATTTCAAATTAAACACAACAAATGTGAAAATTCCAACTTGAAACATTTCTCAATGTCTAAAATGCACTTTTTTCCCACTTCTACAATTACGAAAAATAAGATCTATCCCGAAAAAACGAAAAATACGATGCATTCCAAAATTACGAAAAATACGCTACACTCCGAAATTACGAAAAATACGCTACACTCGAAGATTCAAATTATTTTACCGAGCCCCATGCAATGGGCTGTAATGCACCCAGATCCCGCCGTTTTTTTGGTCCTCTCAAGAGATTCGAAGCAAGCATCCCACATAAATTTAATGCCTTGAGCCTGATGAGGTTTCAGCTTTTTCACCAAATTATCGTCGACGCGGACCAGCTCCTCTTTCGTTTCCTCGTCGAAATCCAAAATCAATTTTTCCACTTTTTTCTCCCCAGCCAATCGCGTTTCGTACATAGCATCGAACTAAAAGAGTCAATATTTTGTAATAGTGAAAAAGTATTTTACAATTTCTGCAAAATTTGAAAAATCTTGATCATTCCCTCATATAAAAAAAAAAACAAAAAATCACTAATTCAAAGAATCAAAGTGAATTCAAAAATCGGGAAGAATGTCCAAAAATTATCAAAAAATGAAAAATAAAAAACTGTAAAATCCGCGAATTATGGATATTTTCTAGAAAAAAATTATTCAACTGAATCCAGTTGCTCAGAAAATTTACAATAGTGAAAAGCTTCCAAAAATATCGGAATGACTTAAATTATAAAAATAATAACTAAAATTCAAAAAGTGCGAGTTCGCATGGGGTTATAAAAATCCAACTTCAAACAGAAAATTTTACAAGTGTTTCGAGAAGACGTTGAAAAATTACAAGTATATTTCATATATAATATATATACATGAAAATATTAGGGGCTAGAGACAAATTATAATAATCAATATAAATTTAAACAATACGTAAATAAACAACAAATGTTCGAATACACTGACCAAAACCAAAAATTTGCACCAATGACTCAAAAAGACTCGACTAATTATCAAACTTTCAGATTTAAACTAGGGAAGTTTTTTTTTTTCTTCAATTCAAAATACATTTTATTATCAACCTCAAGAATTCTACCAAGGTTTTTGATACTACCATGACCACCGGTAGTCACCTGAGGCGAGGTCAGCGTATAGTACAATAATTCTAATGAATAATATATATATTTAGAAAATAATAACAATGATAATAGTTAGTGAAGAGTTTCAGTAAATTCACTGCATGTGTATGACTTTACTAGTTTCTGTCTTTCTGCGATACGCTTCCTCCGTTCCTCTTCTTCCATGGCCGCCTGTTTCGTATCTTCCGCGACATTTCGATCCTTCAGGACTTTTCTGATGTTTTTTCGTCCCTTTCCCGGAGTTCCCGGAGTTCCCTCATTGTTTTCGTCGTCGCTGTTCGAACTGTCCGAAACTTTTTTGATCCGTTTGCGTTTGTTTTTCGGCCTGCAAGATTTACGACTTCAACGATCCAGTCGAAATTACCAAAATTAGTCCACAAAATCAATTAAGTTTTACAATATTGCTGAAACTGTACGTTTCTCACAAAAATTTCAAAATTGTGAACAAACAAATTTTAAAAAATAGGAAAATTCTGATAGAAAGTTCAAGTTTCAACATTTGAGAATTTTAGAATGTTAGAAAAGTTCTAGTTTAAGAAAATTTCGGACTCAAAAAATAAGATGATAAAAAATACGGAATTCGACAATATGAAAAATCGCGAATTTTAGAATGTTAGAAAAGTTTCAGTATGTAAAAATTTCGAACTCAAAAAATAAGACGATAAAAAATACGAAATTCGAAAATGTGAAAAATCGCGAATTCCAGAATGTACAAAAATATTTGAGTGGAAAAACTGAAATTGAAAAAATAACATAAAAAACTCAAAAAATTTGGAAATTCTAAAACCTGACAATGCTGTCACTACAAGTATCATAAACTTACTTTTTACGAAATTTCCAGATCTTAAAAGTTACAACAAATTTTTTTTTAATTCTCAAACATTTCAAAAAATATAGTATTTTAACATTCTCATTTTTGTGAAAAGTTCGAAAATGTCCAAATTTGCACAAAAAGTAGAAAATTTTTGAAGCAGATAAATCAAAATTTGAAAAAAAAAAAATGAAAAAAAAATTCGAAAATTCTACAAATTCGAACAGTACTTAAACATAAAATGTATAAATATATGAAATAATAAATGAATAAATATATAACAAAATGAAAATATTATGAATAAATATACGAAAATGCGGAATAAATTTATTAATAAACTTTGAGAAATTGTATTTTCCCTCGATTTCGAAAATTGGCACAATTCTTCAACTTTTCAACAAATATACTATTCCGATATTCTAATTTTGATAACCAAATTCCTAAATTTCAAAATGTAGAATTTTTTTCCAGTGGTATAATTAAAATTTCAAAAAATTACACAATAAAAAAATCCGAACTATCCACAACTTAGGAAATTTCTCAATACGAAAAATATCAAAAATGAAATGTACAGCTACCTTATTTTAAAAAAATCGGACTTAAAATTAAAAACTGCATCTTTTTCGAAAAATTTTCAAAATTGTTTAACTTTTTCAAAAACGTAGTATTCCATATTAAAAGTTCGATAAAAAGTTGAAAATTTTACAAATTGAAAATAATAATAATAATAATAATAATAATTCGTTAATGGTAACCACCTCAGTTCCTCCAACGACGAATCCGAGTCCGGAGAATCATTTCTACGTCTCCCCCTTTTTTTACTGGCGACTTTTTTCTTCTCCTGGAAATCCGACGAGTCTGATTTCGATGGTTTTTCATCATCTGAAGACGAAATGGCGACATCCGAATCGGAATCAATGGCCTGTTTTTTAGGGCGCCCTTTACCTTTTTTATTAGATTTTTTTGGTGAACTCTCAGATTCCGATCTGTAAATAACAATAACCGAAATAATTATAAATAAATAAATAAATATCTTAAATAAATATAAAAATAAGAAATAATAAAAAATAATAAAAATTATGAGCAAATTAAATAAATTATGATAAATATTGATAAAAATGAGAAATATTAAATAAATAAATTTAGCAAGACTACATTTTTACATTTCGAGTTAGAATTTTCAATTCGGTTTTCAAATTTGAAATTACGAATTACGAGAAAAAATTGTACATCAGATTTTTCATAATAAACATTTTAAACTGCACAATAATTTCAATTTTCGAAAAATTACGATTCGAGTTTCATAATGAAGAAAAAGATTTGAAAATGTATGAACATTATACTTTGCTTTTTCTTCTTCCTCATTTTCTTCATTCAGATGAATGATTCCTTTTTGAACTCTTTTCTTAATTTTTTCTTTTTTTTCTTCATCGCCGCTGTCGTCTGATGAAATCACTTTCGCGGTAAGCAATTTGCTTTTTTTCCATTTTTGTTTCTCTTTTTTCTCCTGCAAATGTAAAATTTTGTTACATCATTTTTTTAATTTGTGATTTTTTTTTTTATTGTTTTATTTATTTTATTTTAATTTTTTTTTTTTTTTTTTTTTTTTTTTTTTTTTTTATCGAAATATATTAATTTTTATTGTTTTTTTTTTTTTTTTTTTTTTTAATATTTAGATTTTTCAAGTTTTTCCTGAAATATTAAGTTTATTCAAAAAATCAAAATATTATGTCGTATTGTTTTGTAAATGTTTTTCGAAATATATGGATTATTCAAAGTTTTTTTCCGAGATACTTAGATTTTTCGAAATCTTTTCCGAAGTACTCCAATACAATATACATTATATCTATTTTCAAATTAAATAATATCGAAATATTGGGATTTTTTGGAAATATTTCAATTTTTCGCATTTTTTTTCAAATATACCGATTTTTAAAAATTTTTCCGAAATATATCGATTTTTCGTAATTTTTCCTGAAACGTTTTAATTTTCCGAAATATTTCGAGGTTTTGAAAAATCCCAACATTTCGTATTCGTAAATGGATTTCAAAATATATCGATCTTTCAACGCTTTTTCCCCGAAATATTCACATTCTGTAATATTATTCATTTAATTTGATATTTATTCGAAATATTTCAATTTCTCTAATTTATTTGAAATATATCGATTATTCTATGTTATTTTCCGAAAAATATCGTTTTTTCGAAATTTTTTCAAAAACATTCCGATTTTTTGAAAAATCCGCATATTTCGTAATTGAAATAATTGAGAAAGTTTTTATTCTTTCGTGACCCCAAGTCCTGAATTCAAGAAAAACGTAAGAAATCGCGAAATAAGAATGACATTCAAAAGTAAAAGCCAGTTTTCTAATTACTAATATATTAATATTATATTATGTATTATTATATATTATTATTATTGTTACCATATTAATGACGAATTAATGAATAATAATGAATTCCGTACCTCGTCGCTTTCGTCGCTGTTAGATTTCTTTCGCGTACTCGACTTGTTGCTTTCTTTTTTCATGTTCTTGCTCTTTTTTTTGTCGTCGTCGCTGTTTTTTGCGTTTTTGCTTTCATCTGAAAAAATTAATTAAACTAGTTATAAGCATGGTTCAAAATTTTCCCAATTTTCATTACATTTCCCATAATTCTCTCAAAATCAAAAAAACATCAAAAAGTAGTCCTCAACTTCTTCAAAATCGCCGAAAATCCCCAAAAAACGAAAATTCTTCAGTATTTGACATTTCAGAATTTGCCCAAAATACTTGAGGATCAAAAAAAGGCATTAGAATACCCAAGAATTTCAATACGAAATTTCCGAAATCTGGTAAAATTAAATTAAATGCTGCGAAAACATCGAAAACTACCAAAAAATAAATTTTTCATGATTCCTACCAGATTTTTTAATATAGTTGAAAATGTCTCTAATCTCCACAACATTTCCCACAAGTTTCTAACACTCTTGAAAATATAAAAAAGTAGGTCTCAAGTTCTTAAAAACTGCCGAAAATTCCCCAGAAACAAAAATTCGCAATGAATTCGCAATGTTCAAAATTTCACAATCTACCGAAAATTTTCGAAAATCCAAAAGTCACTAGAATATCCCCAAAACTCAAGAATCCACACGATTCCCAAAATCTGTTAGAATTTAACCAAATTCTGTGAAAACATCGAAAATTACCAAAAATTTAACTCTTTATGATTTCCAACAGATTCTTCAGTATATTTCGAAATGTCTTCCAATTTCCATAAAATTTCCCGAAATTCTCTAGAACTCCAAACATCAAAAAGTAGTTCTCAAGTTCTTCAAAATCGCCGAAAATCCCCTAAAAACAAAAATTTTGAAGTACTAAAAATTTTAGAATATCCACAAAATACTCGGAAATCCAAAAAAGGCAAGAACACCCCCAAAATCTCAAGAATTCATATAATTTCGAAAATCTGGTAAAACTTATTCGTGGCGAAGGTAACGATTTTCGGCGGAAATTCGCGAATTCCAAGTAATTCCGGGTCTCTTCCAAAAATGTCACGTTACAATGTTTAAATGTGTGCTAAAGTATGTAGGAAAGTTGTAAGACATAAACTTATTTTACCTCAACCAAAAAAGACTCCGAAAACACCCTTTTTTTGACCCTGTAAAGCAGATGACCCCTTTAATTTCTTCAAAATTATCTCAAAATTTTGCGAAAATCCAAAAAAGTCACTAGAACATCCCCAAAACCCCAAAAATCCCCACATTTACCAAAACCTGCAAAAATCACGCAAAACATCGTATTCAATCTAACAAACCACCATCGTTCGAATCGCTGGACGCCAGCAACTCTCTCTTGTCCATGTATTCGTCCATCAGTTTCTCAGGAGATATTGCCTTCTTCAAACTCTCCTCCACCGGCTCGTCTCCGCCCTCCTTCTCGGAAACGTCTAGAGGATCTTTCTTCCTGTTCTCCATGTGCTGCTCCAAGGTCAATTCCTCCTCCTTATTGCAAGGTCGCTTGCTCCGTGTTCTCCTGCTGCTCGAAGTGTCGCTGTCGCTGCCTCTGGACCTTTTCCTGTTTTTCCCGATATCATCAATGTTGCACAACCTGCAAGCAAAAACCAAAACCCGCGCTCAAATATCCATCTCCAGCGAACATAATACGGAAATAAGCACGTATCATAAACCATCGCGTTTTGGAAGAAACGTGACGAAAAATGTTTGAAGTTTTTCAAAGGCTGTGCGATTCATCGATTAATCGGGAGTTGGGTCGATTAGGATTTGGATAAATCGATCAATCAGATTTATGATCAATTTTGGGAAGGAAACTTGTAGTTTGAGGTTTAATCTGGAAACTTCAAGTTTGAAGTTACATTCTAGGACTTAGTTTCAAGTTTTATTTCGAAGCTTCGAGTTTGAAGAACAATTCCGAAACTTCGGGTTGGAAGCTCAGTTCGAAAACTTCGAGTTTAAAGGGCGATTACGAAATTTTATCAGTGAAATTAAATTTCGAAAGTTAAAGTTCGAATTTCTATTCGGAAACTTCCGAGTTTTTACATTAAATTTTGAAACTTCGAGTTTAAAGTTCGATTCCAAAACGCTGGAGTTGAAATTAACTTCCGAAACTTGAACTTCAAGCTTAAAATTTACTTCCGTAAAATCAAGTTCCAAACTCAAAATGTAAAGTTTTATTCCATAACTCTAAGTTCAAAGCTCAATTCGGAACTTCAAATTTTTAATAAACTTTCGTTTTTTTTTTTTTTTTTAAGAATAAACTTTCGTTTTTGAAGTTCGATTCGGAAAATTTAGGTTTCGAGTTCAATTTCGATTATGAAACTTGATTTGTGCTCCAAACTTGAATTTCCTTACAAAATTTTTTAATTTGAAATCAACTTCCGAAACTTAAAGTTCGAAGTTTGATTCCAAAACGTAAAATTTGAAGTTCAATTCGTCAAATTCAAATTTTAAGTTCAATTCCGAAACTAAAAGTTAAATGTTCAACTTCAAAACTTCGCATTTGAAACACATTCACGAAACTTTAACTTCAAGTTCGATTTCGAAATCAACTTTCAAAACTACATTGAAAACTTGAATTTGGGTCCCCGAATCGAACTTCAAACTCGAAATTTCAAATTTCATATTTAACTCGAAGTTTTCGAATCAAATCGAAAACTTCAAGTTTCAGAAGTTAATCTTCAAACTCGAAGTTCCAAAATTGAATTTAAAACTCGAAATTTCGAAACTCAACTTTTAACTTCAAGTTTCCGGATCGAATTAGAAACTCGAGTTTCCGGAATGAATTTCAAACTTGAAGTTCCCAAATCGAATTTTAAACTCGAAATTTCGAAACTGAACTTCGAACTTGAAGTTTCCGAATCGAATTGAAAACTCGAAATTTCGGGAGTTAATTCTCAACTCGAAGTTTCGAAACTGAATTTCCAATTTCAAGTTTCCGAATCGACTTAGAAACTCGAAGTTCTGGCGATTCATTTCAAACATGAAGTTTCCGAACTCGAACTTCAAACTCAAAGTTTCCGAATGGAACTCCAAACTCGAAGTTTCGGCATCGAATTACAAACTCGAATTTTTGAAATTTTATTTCCAATTTAAAGTTTCCGAAGCGAATTAAGACCAAGTTTCTGGAATGAATTTCAAACGTGAAATCCCCAAATCGAATTATAAACTCGAAATTTTGAAACTAAACTTCTAACTTGAAGTTTCAGGAGTTCATTCTTAACTTGAAGTTTCGACACTGAATTTCAAACTTGAAGTTTCGACATTAAATTTCAAACTCGAAGTTTCGAAAATGAATGTCCAACTTCAAGTTTCTGAATCGACTTAAAAACTCGCAGTTTCGGCGATTCATTTCAAACATCAAGTTCCGAACTCAAACTTTAAACGCAAAGTTTCCGAATCCAACTTCAAGCTCGAAGTTCCGGCATCGAATGACAAAGTCGAAGTTTTGAAACTTCATTTTCAACAAGTTTCCGAATCGAATTAAAAACTCAAGTTTCCGGAATGAATTTCAAACTCGAAGTTCTCAAATCAAATTAAAAACTCGAAGTTTCAAAACTGAACTTCTAACTTGAAGTTTCCGAATCGAATTGAAAACTCAACATTTCGGGAGTTAATTCCAACCTCGAAGTTTCGACACTGAATAAATTTCAAACTTCAAATTTCCAGTTTTAGAATAAAACCTCCATCTTGAAGTTTCCAAATGGAAACTTCAAAAACTTGCTTACGCGTTCCGCGCACTCGTCGCGAAGTATATTATGACTCTATCACATTTCTAATTATCAACCAATCAATCGATCACCCAAATTTCCGATTATTCGATTCATCAAAGATTCCGATCAACGTATAAATAATCCATCAATCGAAATTCCAACTAACCAATCTTCCCATCAAGTCATTTTTCAGTTCCCACTTAATTCAACACTCAAAAATTAATGTCAATCACCAAAATCAATACAAAAATGCGTACAACAAAACTTCCATGAATCTCCCAATCGCACAGCTCTACCCAAAACACAATACCTTTTCAACTTCTTTCTCTCCACATACTCCTTCGACTTTTTCAGCGCTTTCGAATACTTCCTAAGCTCGCTGTTCTTCATCCTGTGCAAAACCACTGTACACTTTTGCCTCAACTTCTCGTCCTTCAAAAAGTACTTATTTTTCTTCACTCTGAACTTGCTTCGTTTTTTCATTGGGGATTCCGGGACGTGTTTCGAAGTCTCGATCATTTCCAGGGAATCGTCCTCTTCGTCCTTGCAGGACACGGTTGAGGTATCGGAGTCATTTTTCTTAGTTTTCGATTTCCCGGGAATCGACGATTTTTCCGATTTATTCTTGCCTTTCCTCTTCTTGGAATCTTTCGAGGAATTCGCGACGGTGCTTTTCTCCGAGTCGGAATTCAAGAGCGCCATTCTGACCGCTTCTTCCTTGTCCGTTGATTCGGTTTCTTTCTCCGTGCTCGGTTCCATCACGACGGTTTTGTCCGTGTCGGATTCTAAAGTGACGATGTCTTCCCGCGAAGGACTCGAGTCATCGGAAGTTTGTCGTTTTTCCTTCGATTTTGAAGATTTTTCATCTATTTTCGAGTCATCGGAAACTTTTTTCTTCGATTTTGAGTCTCTGTTTTGTTTCTTCTTCGATTTCGATGTTTCTGCTTCGTCTTCGGTTATCATCGAGTCATTTTCTTCTGATTCGCGTATTTCGTCTTTTTTCTTCAATTTCGATGTTTCTGATTCGTCTTCGGTTATAATCGACTCATTTATCGATTCACATTTTTCATCACCTTCTTGTTTTTTCTCCGATTTCGATGTTTCTGACTCTAGATTTCCATCTTCTACAGGTACTTCCTCCAGTTTTTTACTATTTTTCTTCAGTTTTGATGTTTCTCCTTCCTCCTCACTTCCCTTTGACACATCATTCTCAGATACGCGTTTTTCTTTTAGTTTCGACATTTCTTCTTTCTCCTCCTTCAATTTCGACGTATCTTCTTCCTTTTCACTTCTCCTCGACTTATCGTCCTCAGATTCGCGTTTTCCTTTTCGTTTCTCATCTTCTCTCCTCTTTAATTTCGACGTTTCTTCTTCCTTTTCACTCCCCTTTGAGTCATCATCGTCAGATGCGCGTTTTTCTTTTCGTTTCTCATTTTTTTTCCACTCCAATTTCGACGTTTCTTCTTGCTTTTCACTTCCCTTTGAGTCATCATTTTCAGATACACGTTCTTCTTGTCGTTTCTCGCCTTCTTGCCTCTTCAATTTCGACGTTTCTTCTTCCTTTTCACTTTCCTTTGAGTCATCATTCTCAGATTCGCGTTTTCCTTTACATTTTTCATTTGGTCCCTTCTTCAATTTCGACATTTTTTCTTCCTTTTCACTTCCCTTCGAGTCATCATTCTCAGATTCGCGTTTTTCTTTCCGTTTCTCGTTTTGTCTATTCTTC
>JAPYZK010010271.1:0-10730 GCA_030522785.1 Platygaster equestris | reverse complement strand
GGAAATAGATGGAAGTTAATAGGAATTGTCAGAAATCCATGTATAAAGTATAAAATATCCATTGATATTTGTAATAGCATGTATAGAAATTATTCGAAGAAATTATAATCGTAAAATGCAGGCGCGCATCATGTCTAGTATCAATAAAAAGTAGTTTACAATTCCAAACTTCCTAACGATCAACTTGATATTGAAAACTTAAATCCCGTTTGCAAAAATCCAATTCATTTACATCATTTTTATACAATCTATCAAGTTGATGAAAACATCAGCCTTGCAAAATGCACTTGAATATTGTCAGATTTTCTGAATTGTTATAAGCCCTGGTTTTGTTATCTTTTTTTCTGGCGAGTTTTAGTCACGACTTTTCTTGTCATTTTCCGCCCACGCAAAACCCAGTCACCATATTTTCGTACCGCCGAGATGTTTTCCACTTTTGCAATGCATAAAGATACACGAAATCCCCTTATCGATTTCGTTCAAGTTTTTGCAACAATCTGCAAGTGTTGTCAATCACGATTCATAGCGATTTCATTAAGAAAGGAATAAAAAACAAGCGATATAATAATACTTAAGTTTGAAATGGAGTTGTTAATTTTTAGAACGACCCGCCGCCGCCGCCGCCGCCGCCGCCGCCGGTGAAAACTCGTTTTTTGCCGAATTACCATAACGGAACAGTGCTGTCGAAAAATTGACTATTAATAAAGACGTTCGTAAAAGGCAATGCCTCGAATCGATCGGCTCTGTGAAATTAATACTGGAAATATAAAAAGACACCTTTGAATGACATTTCTTGCATTTGTTTTGAATTATAGAGCTCGCATTAGCATGAATTTACATCCACTTCAGGAAATGACTTGATTAGAATTCATTACGCGAGGTGAAATTTATTTGGTTCCGAAAGGAACACGTAACACGAGTGGAAAATTGGTTTTTACGGACGATTATCGAAATCCGCGAGGATCATTTCATTGATATTCCATCGCGACAACTTGGTCATTTTGCCCGGCGTGTGAAGAAACGGAAAGGAAGTTGCGAAAGATGAAGGAATAATATATGGGCCAATCAACGAAAAAAATTGATCGAAATTCTGAAGAAACATGGAATTGCATTTGCATAATTTTGCATCAAGCTGTAGGCTAAAATGCCTGTAAGAACAAATGAAATTGAATAAAAAAATGAAATTAATGATTTTTGAATTTTCGAATGCTTTTTGAATACTTGTTCTTGTAAGTTTCATTCACGTGAGTTTGTTTCAAGAATATAATTGTAATTATGATAAGGTTTTCTTCAGAGTGAATTTCAGGATGACTTTTGCTGATTACTTTTAAAGCTCGCCAACATCCTTAATAATGGAGCGATCATATTATGACATCATTTTCTTAACCGCCATCGCGCTTTGCCGAATTATCGCGTGGCATCCGTGAAATGAACGGTTCAAATAAAACACCCCGGGAATAACAACACTTTCTCTTTTGCGAAAGGCTCGATTATGAAAACGGAACTCTTACCGCGAAATAATGTATGCATCGAATCGAAAATGCGATTCATCGTGTGAAGTGATCGAGATGAATTTGGAAGTGAAAAACGTTGTTGCTTCCCTGCTTCTTATTCAATTCATTACAACATATTATACCTGACTACAGCAATATAATTGAAACGAAAAATAATCTCGCGAATACATAATTTCGTATGAGAGGGAACAGTTTTATTGTCGAGGAATCACTTGATATCTCATCGAAACTAGAACGTAAACATTGCGGTCATTAAAGTTTAAGCACGAGAATAAATTACGATATAATAACACACGTATATACCCTGCACCCCGCCGCTAACGATCTACATACAGTTCGGGACTCCAAGATTGATAACCTAATTAAAAACTAATGACGAGCGATTCGTTCAAAGTATACTTGAGCGCATTATCGCAAGTAATAAGCCCATTTAATGTCAGCGTGGGCATTAATTCGGGGGGTATAAAATTGTGCAAAGTGAATATCTCGATTTTTTCGTATACCAATTGGTCGGCAATTTTCGCGCGCGTTCCGAAAGATTTAACGCTGCGTGCATGTAAATATAATTGTTTTTAATGGATGCCGGCGAAAGAAAAGAACCCCCCGCTGCATTGGCGTAATAAAACGTTGCACAATGCCCTGCCATATATAGATGTCATAAAATCGCGTGAAATCGCGAAATGATTGACTCGGCGTCCTGCTGCACTGCAGAATTCATGTGGAACATGTAAAATGCGGGCTAAAAATGCCTGATTACGCGCCTTTTGTGTATAATGCCTAGAATCGCGAATCCGCAATCGCGCCGCTTTGCGCTAACTAAATATTAAAAACCGGTTCGGGATAATGCAAGCCTCGATCCGGGCAATGAGCCGAATGAGCTGGGTTAAAGCGCGCCGATCATATATGCATGCGCACGCTGCAGTTTATGAAACGGAACCACGTACGTTGCTGCAGCCAATCTTATTTCCTTTATTTTCTCCAAATATACTCCTTAAGGTCGTATCTTTGGTACAATCGATTCCAAAAATTTTCCGGATTTTACTCGCACCATATATCCATATGTATCTTCTGTCTATGCATATCACAATCAACATCACAATACAATTCCCCATATGAGAGCCAATGGGCCGACTCATTCTAGCTGTCATTTTTCTCAAAAACGGCGATTTTTGACATTCAAGCGTGATTTTTGAAAAAACTAATCGGTGAAACATGAAAATTTTGACACTTAGTCGTAGCTAACGTGCGGTGCTTCTTTTCGCTTATTTTTTATTGGAAAATCCGGACTCGTTTTTTCAACATAATGAATATAGTGTCTTGAGCCCTATATCCCCTGTGTATTTGGAGTCGACTTTGACATTAAATATTTCTTTTCGCAGTTAGTCAATCGACTCAAAAATTTACAAACGTGTCACAAATATGTTCAATTACAGTTACACAAATTTTCAGCGACAAATTCGGAAACTCGAAAATCAAAGATACGACCTTAAGCTCCCCGAAACAGGGTTGTCAGATTTTATTACGGCTAGCCCGCCATCTAGGGACCGAAAAAATCGCCAAAATCGCCATCTTTATTTCCGGTATCGCCAAAATATCGCCAACGATATTCGTGCTTGCAAAAGTACTTGAAGGCGCGAAAATTCGAAAATATTGTGAATAATTCCCAATATTAATTAATATTATAAATATAAATTTCTTCTCGCAAAAAACATTCAACTGTCAAAAATTTTACGCATTAAAAAGTTAGTGTTTTTCCTTCAAGTTTACGACAAAAGTAATAAAAACTTGTTTTTAAACTGTATTACGCACATAATAAAGAAAATCCAATGAATGTAAGCGAACGAAAGCATAATTATGAAAGAACAATGAAGAATTTTTTTATTAGAACTTCCCGAAATAAAAAAAGTTAGATACAAACAGTCTCAGAATGCAAAAATCGCCATCGCCGTGTACGATTCTTGTAGTGTCCAATCGACGTGCTCCTTGTGTAATCAATACAATGGCCCTTTCCACAACTTGGTTGTTACTCGGAGAGAGCGGACCATCCCATCCTCGTCGCCAAAATTTTGTTGGATTCTTATCAATGAATTACACGTAGACTCACTCACTGATTAGTTTATTCAAAAGGTACAGATTGACTTGTTTACTGCTCGCTCGATTCTTCTCTCTGCCGTTTCTATGGTGTCGCTGCTTATATACTATGCGAATATTTCGGGATCCGAACCAAATTAGGGTGTCTGATGCGGTAGAAAAATAGATTTTTAGGCCGCGGATTATTAGAAATAGAAATATCGAATTTAAGGTCATTAGGCAATCGTCACACGAAAATATAATTAAATATGTTATCCAGCAGCCGAATTAAAATTTTTCCTGATGATATCGCGCAATTAAGCAGCGATTTCGCGACCGTTGGCGACTTGGCGGCAGCTCGCGAAAAGCGTTGAAAAACGCGATTCTCGCCCATGCACGAGTGTGGCACGGCCTTTGGAATTTGTGTTCCTTCATTCGTCCATTCACCGCGGGCAAGATAATACCCTCGGTGACATTTCGAGTGTGCATGCAGCAACCGTGTTAGTTGCAGTCGAGCTCTGCAGTGTTACTCAGGAAGCCAGACATTGATTGCGAATTGTGAATTGCGAAGCGTGTATCGCCATAGATGGACCTGTCCACGGTCCCGGCACTTTCCAGGGACGAATATTATTCCCCCTTCCTCCCCCTGCAGCCTGCTAGTGCTGTCTCGTCTCGCTCGCGTGCTCTCGCGAACGCGCGCGCCTTCTCTTATCTCTCGCCTTATTCATTTCATTCCCCCCCATCCACCTCTCTTGCTCGCTTGGCGCGCGCTCCTCGTGAATGGACCAACGCCGTATGAATGAAATAGTAAATATAATTGACAGAGGGCAAGCGTGGGCAGGCCAGTTCAGTCAGAACGCTCGGGCCAGCTCGGCCGAGCCGAACACGAGGCGAGAACGGCGTGCGCCGCGTAGGATCGAGGTCATCACCTTTCTACCTTCAAAGGAGCTCAACTGAAAGAGCCAGCTTACACACCTCTCTCCCCCCGCCCCTACCCAACATCGCCCGCTTTCAACTTTAAAAGTTTACATTCCGATTTTTCATTAACCGAATGCTAGAGTTTTCTGTAACGGGTATAGTATCTGAAAAACAACAAACATTGTGTGAATAAATATAATGTATAGATATCATGACAATAAAAACCTTTCAAATCAATCATCATTAACCGTCAGCATAACAACAGTTGCCGCGCGAGGAGCTTTTTCATCTTGCACCGGTTTTAGCATTTTGGAAGGCAAAAGGACGATGGTGCATCGTCTTGCGGTTTCAATTTGATTATTAACATCGCATCGGCGCTTATATTATAGTTTCTCGTAACCTTGTTATGTTCCATTAATGCCTTCACCTATCGATATATCGAAATATATCGATCGCCCATAAGCGACAATGTTAAATCTGATATATAAAGATATACCCAAGATACAATATCGATATATCGATAAGTGAAGGCATTAATGAAACATACTGTACATCCAAACATTGAGATTACACAACTTCCTTGTAACATGGACGTAGCCAGAAATTTCTTTCGGGAGGGGCTAAGGAGATTTTTACTCGGAATTAATTCAACAAGTTCGAAAAGTAAAGTTTTATTAAAGAATTATAAAAATTTCTTAAATCCTCAGAATTATCGAAACTTTTTGAAATTTCTGAAATTTCGGAAAATTTTGTAATACCTCAAATTGTCAAAATTATGTAGACTTTTGAAAATTTTCAAAAAATAAAAACTTTGGAAATTTGCGAAATTGTTAGAAATCTTGAAATTTTCGAGATGTTCAGAATTATCGAGTTTATCAAAGTTTCAGAAATTCGAAAAATTTTTGGAATTTCAATAATTATGGAAGTATTGTAAAATTTCAGAATTTCAACACTTTCTTGAAATTTTTAGTTTTCGAAATTCTTGAAATTACGAAAAGTTGGAAAATTTTTTAAATCATCTGAACTTTGAAATTCATCAAAGTAGTCGAAAATCATATAATAAAAATGTTCCAACTACACCAAAGTTATTTGAAACTTTGGTAATATTCGTAAAATTTTAAAAATTTCAAGAATTATGAAAACTGCCTTCATTCTCAAGAGTTTAGGAATTTTTTCAAATCTCTAAAATTTCCAAAATTTTGGTAATTCTGAAAATTGTCGGAATACTAAAAACTTTTGAAATTCTCTAAATTATTAAAAATCTTGAAATGTTCCAAATTATCAAGTTTCTCGAAATGTGAATAATTCGTAAAATCTTCGTAATTTCAAGAGTTATGAAAATATTGTAAATTTTCAGAGTTTTTCAAACTTCCACAAATCTCTGGAATTTCCGAAAACTTTGAAATTCTTGAAATTTTCAAAATTCCAATATCTTTAAAAATCCTAAAAATACTACAAACTTTGAAAATTCTCAAAATCGTGAAAAATCTCAAAACGTTGAAAATCTTCCAAATTATTAAGTTTTTCGAAATGTTAAGAATTCGCAAAATCGTGAAAAATCTCAAAACGTTGAAAATCTTCCAAATTATTAAGTTTTTCGAAATGTTAAGAATTCGCGAAATTTTCGTAATTTTAAGAATTATGCAAATATTGTGAAATTTCAGAATTTTTAAGAATTCAACATTTGTCAAAATTCTAAAAACTTGTAAAATTCTCGGAATCCTCCAAACTCCAAAAATTCCCAAAATTGTTAAAAATCTTAAAATGTTGAAAATGTTAAAAATTATCAAGTTTGTCGAAAACTTTGACACTCGTGAAAATCAGGCTTGTTTTGCTATTTTTTTCGAAATATACTTTTTTGCAATGTGCTATATTTTAAAATTTTTTCAGAATTTCGGAGGGGGCTGCAGCCTCCCTGACTACGTGTTTGCCTTATAAGGTTCTTGTACAATCTTCCAAGTTGACTGAAAAGTTATGAAAAGGTTCTATAAGGCACTCTATAAGAAATGAACAATAACCTTACAAGAAATCCCTGAAATTTCATAAGGTTCAAAGTTACGAGGGCATTTTACAAACTTGTACTTACAATGCAGCTCTCGATCCCTATTTTAGCCTTTTCAATATGAGTTTCACATTTTGGCAGGTCCAAATTGAATACATATTTCGAAGGATTCTCTAAAAGTTTGGAAATCTTTCGATACTTGTAAACATTACAGACTTTCGAAATCCAGCAAATTCCACGTATTATTATAATGATGAATTAATAAGTGTACCCAAGTTTCATCAGCTGTATTATTTTCTTTGTGTCCATTTATCTGCATCAAATATTTCCTTCGATATTATCTGAAAAAAAAAAAAAAAAAAAAAACTAGAAAGCCTTTCTGTATTGATACTTTTGGTATATAAATATAGTATCCAATTATCTAAATCGTGAGTTATCAAAATCATACAAAGCTTCCAATCTGAAACCTTACAATAAAAATCATTAGAATACATTTCTCATAAAAATGGGGAGAAATCGTTAGCTCGATTGTGCGAGATATTAATGACAATCGATATTGAAATCAATTTCATTTCTATTACACTTTCAATGTGAAAGTATGACAGTGCTCATTATCTGTACATTCCGAGCCAAAAGTTGAACATATACCATGCATGATGCATCTCGAAAATAATTTTAGAGGTACATACCAAAATATCGTCAATCATTGTGAAAACAATCACAAATGTACTGCAAGTGTCAACAGCTGAAACTGCTGAAACCGGGTAACCAGAATTTCACAGGATTAAAAACTTCTAGAAGTCTCGAAAATTCCAAAACTTCGAAAATTTTTAAAAATTATAAAATGTAAAGTAATTCAGACTTAATGTTATTTAACTTCAAAGTTGCCAAAAATTTTCAATTTCGTAACATCTTAAACTATTGAATTTTCAAAATTTGCAAGCTTGGGAATGTCAAAATTCTAAAATTCTACGAATTTCATGATGCCTTGAAATTCTTACATATTTCAAAACTTTTATAATTTTTAAAAGCTGACGAATTAAAAAATTTTCATTTTCCATAATTTTCGCATTTCCAATGTTAATAGTTCAAACTTCTGTAAGTCGGAAAAATTCCAAAATTTCTAGAATTTACCAAACTTCAAGATAATGAAACTTTCAGTTCTTCATTATGAATATTTTCTAACTTAAAACCTTCCACAATTATTCTTGAAATTCCAAAACACCAAAAACTACCAAGTTTTTGAAACTTTCAAGCTTGGAAATTTCAGAATTCTCATATTTTCCATAACTCTGATGATTTCTAAAACTCAAGGAATTCAAAAACATCAATATTCCGAAAATTCCACATTTTATAAAAATCAGAGTTAATAGGAATGAAAAAAGACCGAATTCTCGCGAAAAAAGCCGTCCATTATCGATATATCGATATTGTATCTTGGGTATATCTATATACATCAGATTTTACATTGTCGCTTATGGGCGATCGATATATTTCGATATATCGATAGGTGAAGGCATTAATGGAACATACTGTACAACAGGAAACATTCCAAGTATATAAATAATATAGGACGGTAAAAAGCAGAGTGAAAAAAAAACACTAAACAAGACTACGTGTCGGTGGTTGAAAGCGCTCGTTAAAAGCGGGCATTTCGCGGGCGCGAGAAAGAGTAACGCGATAATGGCGCTTAATCCTCTCTAGAAGTGAGTCCGAGCTAGGGCCGCGGGATAATTAATGAGTCTCGCGGCAATATGTGCAGCGATTCCATAGATGGGCAGAGAATGGGAGAAAACGAATGCTTCACGGGCGATTAGAATTCATTTGTAGCCGCTTCGGTGTGAGCCTGATGATGACGATCATGGTTACACAGGAACGCGCACACTTGACTGCATGTGTAGTGCTTGTTGACTGGGATTTGACGCTCCGGGGATTTCTACATCGCCTCGACTGGCCTGGACCCCGCGACTAGTTGATTGTAGCTGTTGATGGCGTGGGCGACCGGAAACCGTTCCTTCCTACCGTCTTTGGAGTTGCTTCACTTACTATAGCTTTGCAGGTTAGGCTTGGCGCAACTTGGTACCCGCGAGGAGTACTCGGACTCAGAAGACCGATGAGATGCGAAAGACAACTCAGAAAAATGTAAAATCGAACATGTGTACGCAACGACGAAGTGAAAGCAACGTTGTAAAAATATAAATATTGATAGGTAAAGCTCAAATTGAGCGGGGACTATCCAGACAACAATTATCGACACTACATTTGTATATGAATATGCTAATATCTGTGTGCATTATGTAAATTGTATTTATTGTGATAATAAACTATGTTAAATTCAATTCAATTCAAACACCATTTCTCGCACCGGAGACGCTCCAAACGCCGCTGCTGCAGCCCCTGCAGGCTGCGTCAGCCACGGTAAACAAAAGGATTCGCTCGATGACAACATGCAGGGCTCATTTAGTCCATTCGCTGGGGGTCATTTTGTAGGAAGTCAAACGGGATGAGTACACGCAGTTGAAGTGAAAATTTCTTATCACTGAAAAATCACTGCATATTATCATCTGGAGCCGTGACCTTGACGAGTGCTTTACGAGCTTGATTTATCGTTCTGGTAGATTGTTCTCCAAATTTTACTTTCGGCGTCTCGATAAATCCTCTTACCAGATTATCGATAGATCGCGTCCAGATCCTTCGATTGGGTTTTTCACAGAAAATTTCGTCTACGTGTTATGGGTGATTATGGATGACGGTTTTCGCTCCATTCTAGAGTGCTTTAAGGACAATTTCGGTTTCGTAATAATCAAAGGAACGATAAGGAGATGAGGCAGTTTTATTGATCATTTATCAGCTCTCTAATGAGAGATAAATGAGCACCGCCGTGTTTCTTCAAAATAATATATGGTTATGCTAATGTTTTCTAACACGTTTTTTGTTGATAAAATAAACGTACATTATCTCAACGGAAAAATGGAGGTTTCAGTAACTTTTATTGGGTGCAAATGGTCAGCTCTGTATTTATGATAGGGAATCGAAAGATTTATTTCTTAATAGAAATTCCCACTAATCTAGCGGTCAAAATAATGCCTGATAAGGAAAGATCGATCGATTAAAGTGTCCGTATCTGGGAAATTGATGTGGCGTAAAAATCGTTTGAAATGAGGGGAAGGGGCGGAAAAAATTTAATGATTACAAATCATCATTAACTTTTACATTTTATTTCACTGGTCAAGTTTGTTTTCGTATCGTCAAGAATTTTGCAATTGATTATTTATAAGATTCCAGCAGATTTTCGATCGAAAGTCCGGGTGCTTAATTTGATTGGGTTTTCCTGAGGAAATTCGACTTGTTGCAACATGGATGGCGATAAATAATTGGCGTTTTTCTTTCAATTGACTCGAGTGTTTTGGAGGCAATTTCACTTTCGTAATTAGGAGAAGAAAAGGCAACCGTTCGACAGTTTTATGAACATCTAATGAGGGATCAATGAGTGAAGACATGTCTATTCAAATTATATGGCTGCGGTAATGATTATGTCTTCTTATAGATTTTTTGTTGCTAAAATGGACATATTATAATGTCTTAATGGAAAACTTTGATTTGCATTTTGGATTGGGTGCGAATGTGAAACTTTTTGTTTATGGGAAACTAACCGTTTTTTTTAATTTCATTAGAGAAATTTGTGTGGATTTTATGGATATCGCATTGTTTTATGTCTTGATAAAATGAATTTAGCTGAGTAGAACCAAATTTTTGTTGATAAAATGAATTTAGCTGAGTAGAACCAAATTTTTGATACTGCTTTATGCACTCTCGAAATATTTGAATACTGTATAAAAATAGTCGAATTGTTGAATTAGAATCTCGTTTGAAATTAATTAGATTCTATTAAACTTCTGCACTGAAAATGATTAAATTTCCGTTTGAGACTTTAAGGACGATATTATGATATCGATTATATGATATAAATTATATAGACTCCCTGAGGGCGACCTTTTGGCGACGTTTTTGTTTTTTTTAATGTATGAAAAATGTTCCAACTAAACGAAAGTTTTTCGAAATTTTAGAAATTCGTGAAATTTTGAAAATTTCGAGAATTCCGAAAACTGCCTTAATTCTCAAGATTGTCGTAACTTTATTGAATCTCTGAAATGACTAAAATTTTTCTAATTCTGAAAATTGTCAAAATACTGAAAACTTTCGATATTCTCGATATTGTTAGAAAT
>JAPYZK010010244.1:0-16361 GCA_030522785.1 Platygaster equestris | reverse complement strand
ATTTGCAAGTATTTAAATAACTTGAAATTTCAGTTTACAAAATAATGTTTAAAAAAAAATTCCACAGTCGTTTCAAAGTTTTTCCAAAATAAAAAAAAAAACATCTGATTCCTTATTTTAGAGCAATAACTCCAAAGTTATTCTGTAAAAAAAAAAAAACTTCTCTGATTTGTCACAAAATGTGAAGAATTCCCCTAATTTCAGTTTTTCAATAACTGCCAAATAAATGACTTAATAATTAGAATTAAATACAACAATTTTGAAAATTATTATATATTTTAAAATATTCATAATTCCCAGATTTTTCTAAAATTAAAACAATTTCTCAATCTCAAGTTTCGAATCACTAATCATTCTCTAACAAAACTAAAATTTACAAATCTCTATGATTACAATATTAAAATAAAAAAAAATGTGTTATTTGAAGGATAAGTTTATAAGTCCAAAAAGATGACAATAAAATGATGAATTATCGGCATGATATTCAAAAATTGAAATAGGTTTGTTATTTTCGAATTTTGCAAATTTGAAGACGAGAAAAAAATTCATTTTTAATATTACGATTCTAAAATTAACGAAATTTAATTAACTGAGTCGAAAAAACCCTATTTTTCAAATTTTTGATCTTTTCGAAATGTAGAATTTCAATTTCGGGAGTTTTTATACATATTAAAGTTCTATTTTAAAAAGTGACGAAATGTTCGAATTTCGATTGTAATTTGCTGGTTTTTTTTACACGTTCGAAATGAGTTTATTTGAAGAATTATTACTACCGGTTTTTTTTTTTTTTTTTTTTTTTTTTTTTTTTTTTTTTTTTTTTTTTTTTTTGTTTTTTTTTTTTTTTTTTTTTTTTTTTTTTTTTTTTTTTTTTTTTCTTTTTTTTTCAATAGTTGTTGATGGGAAAAATGTTTCGAATGTTTCAGCTGTTTCTCATAGACTTCGGGCTGGCGAAGAAATACAGAGACAACCGCACGAGGGCGCACATAATGTACCGCGAGGACAAAAATTTGACGGGAACCGCGAGATACGCATCTATAAACGCCCATCTCGGCATCGAACAAAGCCGTCGCGACGACATGGAGTCTCTTGGCTACGTCCTCATGTATTTCAACAGGGGTTCCTTGCCCTGGCAAGGACTCAAGGCCGCGACCAAGAAGCAGAAATACGAAAAAATTAGCGAGAAAAAGATTTCAACCCCGACTGAAGTGCTTTGTAAAGTACGTGCTGTTTTATTGTTGTTTTTGTTTAATTAATTGTACAGTTTCAAATTTTGAAACTTTGTTTTTTATTTTTTTTTATCATTATTTTTGTATTATTGAGCCATTCATACACGAAGTTACTTATTTAGGTATTTTTTTTTTTTAGTTATTTAGTTATTTATTATACTTATAGGAGGTAAATGAAGAAATGTTTGCGAGCAAGGAAGCAAGGAATATAGTTATAGGAAGATACTTGAAAATTTTCAGATTATGCAATTTTTTTTAGAATTATGACCAAATATGAGAAATTGTTTATATTTTTGAAGATGATATTTCAAAATTTGTGAATTTTGAACTATTTAAGAATGTTAGAAAATTATCGAAGTTATAAAATTTGTTAGAATTTTCAAAAGTTTCAAGGTTGTGTAAATTTTAGAAATGGCCTGAATTTTTAAGAATGTTGAAGTTCATGAAATCGTCGAGATTTTAGAAATTTTCATAATTATTGAAATTTTGGAAATGCCTGTAATTTTTAAGAATTTTTAAAGTACCTTAATTTTTGAAAACATTGAAATTCTCAAAATTGGCGAATTTCTGACTTTATGAAAGTTATTAACGTTTTAAAAATTATAATAATTTTTCCGAAAATTCGTAATTTTTGAAATTTTTGGAAATATTAATATTTGAAAATTCTTCAAATATTTGTAAAATATCAAAATTTCAATAAATCTTTAATTTTGTGGAATTCTCCAAATTTTTGAAATTTTCACAGTTGTCAACATTTTATACTTTAGAATAATGTTTGAAATAGTTCTAATTTCCGAAATATTTGAAAATGTTGAAATCTTGAAATTTTTAAAATATTTTGAAAATCCTATAATTTTAATCTTTCTTAAAATGTTCAGAATTCTCAAAATGTTTACAATTATCACAATTTTAAAAATTATAATAATAGTCGATACAATTCCTCATCTTCAAAATGTTTGAAAAAATTGAAGTTAACGGATGCCTAAAATTTTGGAAAATACAAACATTTCAATTAATCTCCGAATTTTTGTGATTTCCGTAATTCTGTATATTTTTTGAATTTACACAGTTGCAAACATTTCACAAATCATAATGATGTTGAATGAAATTTTTGATTTCCGAAATGTTTAAAAATATTGAAATCTACAAATTTTCTAAAATATTCAAAAATTATTACAATTTTGAGTAACCTTACAATTTCTGACATTCTCAACATTTTTTAAATTCCTACACTTACTACATTTTAAAAATTCGGATAATGGTAAAAACATTCTTAAATTCTGAAATGTTCAAAAATATTGAAATTAACAAATTCCTAAAATATTTAAAAAATATTAAATTTTTAAATAGTCTCAAAACCTTCAAAATTGCTTAATTTTTAAAATTTTTGAAATTTTAACAATTATAAAAAATTTAGAAATTCTCGCAATAAAAAAAAATTATCAATTTTTCAATTTCGAATGTTTCATTGCAGGGATACCCGGCGGAATTCGCGATGTACATAACGTACACGCGCGGGCTGCGTTTCGACGAGAGCCCCGATTACATGTATTTGCGGCAATTGTTCCGCATCCTGTTTCGCACCCTGAATCACCAATACGATTACACGTTCGACTGGACAATGCTTAAACAAAAAGCGGCACTCGCCACCATCACTGGCGCCTCCGTCAGCCAAGGCCAGAGCAGTCAGAACAATCAAGTCCAAGGCCAAGGAGCCCAAGGTCAGCACACTTTTCAACCCGCCGCGCTACAAGGTGCATCAAGGGAGTCGCGAGACATTTAAACGATTAACTGATTTATTTTTCGCTTTCATCGATAATGAAAGTGAATTTTGAGACGTTTTCAGTTTTTGGAACACAATCAATAAATTGGAGGTTTTTCGCTGATTTTTTAACTTAAGAATTCGAACTTACTTATTACTTACTTATTATGAATAACATGAATATTATTATTAATTTATAACTTATTATTGATAACATGAATATTATTATTAATGAATAACTTATTATTAATAATATCGATATTATTTTATAATCGATGGAATTGATTGTCAATGGGTTAATAATAATTTTATGGTTATAATTGATTTTTTTCGATATACCCATTCAGTTTTTGGCAATTGAAATGTTTTTTGTGAGAAAAAAAATCCACCGAGCCGGGAATCGAACCCAGGACCTCCCAATTTCATGTGGATTTTTTTTTCTCGCGAAAAACGTTTCAATTGCCAAAAATTGAATCGGTGAATCGAAAAAAATCAAATAGAACCTTAAAATTGATAATATTATTAATGAATCATTATTAATAACATTAATATTATTTTACAATCGTTGGAATTGATTGTCAATGGGTTGATAATAATTTTATGGTTCTAATTGATTTTTTTTTCGATATACCCATTCAGTTTTTGGCAATTGAAATGTTTTTTGCGAGAAAAAAAAATCCACCGAGCCGGGAATCGAACCCAGGACCTCCCAATTTCATGTGGATTTTTTTTCCCGCGAAAAACGTTTCAATTGTCAAAAATTGAATGGGTGAATCGAAAAAAATCAATTAGAACCATAAAATTGATATTATTATTCAATTATAACTTATTATTGATGATTTATTATTAATTTACTTATTTTGCAACTGACTTACTCGAGAATTTGAATTTTCTTTCAAATTATATGGTCTATATTAGTTTAGTTATTTTGGACATTTTTCGTGTTTGAATAAAATTTTATTCTTGTATTTGATGAAAATTATAATTTTATTAAATTTTAATAATTGTCCTAATGAACAAATTTATGAAAATTCCAAAAACTCTAAATTGGCATTAATTTTGGAATTTTCAAAATTTTGTTACGTAATTCTGTTTGTTTTTCAATTTTTGTTAGATTTATAATATTCATCATGAAATTTGAATGGAATTTTTAAATTTATTTTCGAAAATTTCAAATCTTGATTTACTAAAAATGCATAATGTCAAAATATGTACCTTAGAGTCGAAAAAATTGAGAAATTGAAAACTTCGATGAAAAAGTTTTTTAAAAATGGAGGGGTCGAAAATTGTTGCGATTTTGGAAATTTTTAAACCTCTAGTTTATTGAGTGTGTTCTTTGGAATGTTCTTGAATGTGCTTCAGTTTTTTGCGTCAATTCGTTTTTTTTTTTTTTTTTTTATTATTATTTTTTTATTTCGAAAGAGTGCAAAATTGAAAAAAAAAGTATAACATTAGATTTTTATGATTAAAAATATTGTATTAGAAAATTCAAAAGTATTGAAATTTTGAATTTTAAACTCTCAATTACAAAATTGAAAAATGTTGTACTGTAAGCTCAAAATTTCAAATAAAAAATATTAAAAATTTTGCTTTTTTGATTGTTTCAAATATTGGATTTTTGAATTTGATTTTATAAATTGTAAATTTTATAATGTCTAAAATATTGAACTTCCTTTTTATTTGAATTATTTAGATCAGATGCTCGATTTTCGAATGTTTAAAGTTTCATATTTTCAATTCTCATTTCGAAATTTGAGTGTTTTCTTGAATTGATAAATTTTTATTTACGAAATTTTCATTTTTATTATTCAAAAATGTTTAATTCAAACACTTGAAAATACTGATCGATTAAATAGTCAAAGTGTGAAAAATTTGAACATTTGAACCCAAAATTTTTCTATTTTGTACAATTTAAAAGCCTGAACACAAATAATCGAATCATAAATTGTAACCATAAATCGAAAATTATAATATAAAATTGAAAAAAAATGTAAGTACAAAATTATCAATTAAAAAAATATATGTATATATTATAAATAAACTTCCAAGTTCTTGATACGTTCTTAAAAAATATTAAAATCAAAAACTTCTTTCCTTATTTAAACTCAAAAAAAGGCGAAATTACTGATGCACAAAATAAATTATTTTTCGTTTTAAATGTGATGACTTCTTTGCGCATGCTTGCACGTTTTTGAATTTGCTCATTTTTTGGATTGGACTTTGGAAAATAACTTACGAAAATTAAGGTTTAAATGTAAAAATTTTTTATATTTATAATTTGTGTTACATTTTTTTACTTTTTCACTTTGGGCAAAAGAAAAAAATTTTCAAAAATGACGCGTAACTTCCGAAGTCTGTTCCAGATTTATTGCTCGTTTAATTTCATGCATTAATTAGACTTCATTATGAAATTAACAGGAGATATTGGCAAGAAAAATTAGCTTTCCCGGACCAACTTTCCTACCCTGCCCAGTGTTTTTGAATAAGAATCGAATCCGGAAGACGATAAAAAGAATCCCATTATCGAAATTTGCCTGTCAACTTTTTATTGATTTCGTTTCTGTCGAACTATTTGAATTCCAAATTAATTGAATGTTTAACATACATTTTTTTACTCGAAAATGATGTCGAATAAAACGTTGTTACAAATTTTAAATGGGTTTTTATTAACTTTTCGATTTATATCAAAATCGATTTTATTAAAATTTCCAAAAATTAAAAAAGTAAATTTTTTTAAATTTCTTCCAATGCCAAGAAAAATATTTCAACCTTTTACTTGAAACTAACAAATATTTTTGAGCTCCAAGTCTTTTCCAGTTTGAGTAAAAACCAATACGAAAAATTCGAAATTATACATAATTTTTATAAAAATTTCATGACGAAAAATTTTTTGTTCCAGGAACACGTTAAAAATGCCCCGATAACACCAAAAGTGAAAAAAGTGACTCTGTAAGTAAGGAGGACTAAAAAAAAAAAAAAAAAAAAAAAGAAAAAAAGAAAAAAAAAAAAAAAAAAAAAAAAAAAAAAAAAAAAAAAAAAAAAAAAAAAAAAAAAAAAAAAAAAAGAAAAATGATGATATTAATGGAAACAGTGCGCCGAGTCCTTCCGGACGTCGGTCACCGAAAAACCGACGTCGGCTCCTTGCGAGGAAATGTAATAATATTATTCATCGTCATCACGAATTATATTGTTACGATCATAATTATGATTAACGATTATTATGGTAATTATTATGATAACTCATTAATCATTACAATTTTTTCGTTACGCTGTTTAATTTTTGTCGCCCGTCACGAATTATTTTCCAACGTCGGATAAGATCGCGGAATTTTTGTTGTTGGTATTTTTTGTATATTTCGAGGGTTTTTGGGTCCGAGAATGACGATTTTTGGTCGATTATTATTGAAGTTTTTTTTAGTGATGTCAATATTTTCGTGATTTGAAGTATCGATCGATTTCGATCATTTTGAAAAATATCGACCGATACTTGAAAAAATATCATTTTCGGAGATATTGATGTCGAAACTAGAGAAAAGTCGATTTTTGAAGAAATATCGATTGATTGCTTTCGAAAATGTCGATAATTATTGAATTTTTCGACCGATTTTTTGGAATTATCGATATAAATCGATCGTGAAAATTTCTCGATTTATCGAAAGTTTTCGTTTTCTTATGTCGGTAATTTGCGAGAAAAATTGTTTTCTTTGATATGTCGATCGATAACTTTTGGGAATATGGATCGATACTGATGATTTTTGAAAAATATAGATCGATATCGATAGTTTGTAAATATATCGATCGATACTTGAAGAAATATCATTTTCGGAGATATTGATGTCGAAACTGGATAAAAGTCGATTTTTGAAGAAATATCGATTGATTGCTTTTGTAAATGTCGATAATGGCAAAAATAAACTCTTTTTCGAGTATATCAATATTAATAGTCCAAGTCCTAAAAAATTTTTCGATATATCCAAATAATGATCGATACAACAATCGATATTTTCAAAAAACGTCGTTATTTTTGAAACATGTATAAATTCCAATTTCAAATATCGTTTCAATTTTGTATTTTCATCACCTCCCTTATCCCCATTCACTCCCCTCCCTTGGAATTTGCGTGAATGCTTGTTCGCTTGTGTGAGTGCGTATTTCATATGCGTCTTGTACAAAGCGCGTCTAGGAAAATTTTTACACGCTATTCTCATTCGCGTCTTCCTATTTCATCGATCAACGAACAATTTTTTGCTTCCCCCTCCCCTCCCCTCTTTTGCGCGTCTCTAATTTCTCTCGCAGTGATATCAGAGAGAAAATCAGAGTTTCTTTTGGTTCTTTACACGTTTAAGTTGGGTATTGTAATGTTTTTGCGTGTGTTGTTTTATTTTTTTTTTAATTCTTAAATTGCAATCGCGTAGTTGGTAAGTTAATTGTGTAGTGAAATTATAATTATTTTGGTGACGTTTTAGTTTGTATGAATTTTTTGCTTGCATGCGTGTGTACACATGAAGTCGAATTTTGGGTTGTTGATATTTCGAAAAAGTCTTTTTCGAGAAAGAAAAACATCGATATCGATATAGTATTGACAACCTATGTCGCCGCAAATCGCGGAGAGGAAAAACTGCGGGAATCAATTTCTAGTGCAAAAATGATATGGAAGAACGAAGGACGTTTGGGCAGGAGGTAAAACGCCTGAGTGAGCGCGTGTGTGTAAGTATCGCAATTAATTGAAAACGGCGTGAATGGACACTTGGTAATTAATGATGTATTGCACATGATACAATATCCCGACCGGCATATTTGTATGTCGCGTGCGCGAGTCCAAACGTGCGTATACGCACGGAATATACATTCATGTGTAAACAAAAAAAAGGAAAAAAAAAACAACGTGACTGTAATTAAGGTACGCATTATTTCGTAAACACTGAGAAGTACTTGGAAGGTTTATTGCTCTAATGTCTCTTCAAATAAAATGAAATCAATATTGTATTGGGTGTTTGTTTTTTGGTGTCCTAAAAAACGTTCGACTTTGTACGAAGTTCATAATTTATTTCACAAAATAATCGTAATATATCTGTTCGTATTGCACATTTAACAAAATCGGAGAAGCTGAATGATGTTAGTAGTTGAGTAGTGCGTGAATTTTCTTTAATTCCGGTAATCCTACGTTCACTCTGCAACTTTCGGCGGGGCCGTTGTACGGAATTTTAATTTTCGCCGCGAGAAGTTGTTGGCTGTTCTGTAGAATGGCCGCCATTTCCGGGGTTTGGAATGTGCCGAAGTTGGGGGTGGATTTGTTGACGTTCAATCTTTTCATTGTTTCTTCGCGTATGTCATTCTAAAAAAGGATTATTGGGGTTTTTATAGCGATGTAGTTACAATCATTGTACAGTTGGGGCAAGTTTGAATGTTTAAAATTTTCTTAATAGTGCCTTATCCTCACCGATAATTTCTGAGCCTCGTTCGTCAAAGCTGTCAAAAACTGCTGTCTTTTCATTTCTTCTTGTCTGCGCTTGGCAGGAGGCAAAGTCAAATCCGGTACAGTGTATCGGACTTTGAGTATTTCCTAAAAAACGAATTTAAACGTGAGTTTCGAACAGGTTCTTCCATTTTTACGAAAATTTCTCAAAATTGAGGAATTATAATAATCGATAATTACAATTGTATTATTGTAAATGGAAATGATGAACTAAATATATTTGCAACATACATATAATTATGCATTGAAATAAAAATGACAGAATTATCATAAATTAAATATAATGATGATAATATAAACAAGAATAATAATAATAATCGATTCCCGAAAATTGGAATTTACGTAAATCGTAAACATGAACCTAAAACGTCGCACATCCCAAAAATCCTAAAAACTACTAAATTATTTTCAAACGTGAATTTCGAACAAATTATTTCATTTTCACGAAAATTTTTCAACGATCAAACATTTCTCGAAATCGAAAAATTATAGTAATCGATAATTAAAATTGTATTATTATAAATGAAAATGATTAACTGAATATATTTGCAACATACATATAATTATGCATTAAAATAAAAATTAGAAATTAAATATAATAACAATCATATAAAAAAGAATAATAATAATCGATTCCCGAAAATTTGAATTTGTGTAAATCGTAGAAATGAATCTAAAACGTCACACATCCGAAAAATCCTAGAAACTACTGAACTTTTTTCAAACGTGAATTTCGAATAAATTATTTCATTTTCACCGAAATTTTTCAACGATCAAAAGTTTCTCGAAATCGAAAAATTATAGTAATCGACAATTTAAATTTTATTATTATGAATGAAAATGATTAACTAAATATATTTGCAACATACATATAATTATGCATTAAAATAAAAATTATAAATGAAATATATATTAATAATAATCATATAAATAATAATAATAATAGATTCCCGAAATTTTGAATTTGTGTACGTAAAAATTAACCTAAAATGTCACACGCCCCAAAAATCCTTGAAACTACCAAATTATTTTCAAACGTGAATTTCGAACAAATTATTCCATTTCCACAGAAATTTTTCAACAATCAAAAATTTCCCAAAATCGAAAAATTACAGTAATCGATAATCAAAATTGTATTATTATAAATGAAAATGATTAACTATATATTTTTTCAGCAAACATATATAATTATGCACTTAAATAAAAATTATAAATAAAATATAATAATAATCACATAAATAAGAATAATAATAATCGATTCCCGAAAATTCAAATTCGTGTCCATCGTAAAAATGAACCTAAAATCCTAAAAATCTTAAAGCCTACTAAAGTATTCAAATCACAAAAATTTCTCCCTCGAACTCACGTTTTTCAAATTTTGATATCTCTTGGACAAGCCCTGAAGACTGTCCATCGACTTAGCATCGGGCAAATTGGGCAGAGGTTCGAGAGAATTCAACTTTTTCTTCAAATCGACCGCCAAAAGTTTGCATTTCTGCCTGTTCTCGTGTCTCAGAGCTTCCCGAAGCGCCGAAATCTGCTGCATGAACATTTTCTCAACGCTGTTCGCGCCCAAATCGTCTCCCGAAATTGAAGTCGTCATTTTCTTCCCATATGTTTTCAACTTCTCTTTCAGCTGCCCTTTCTCGGACTCCAAATTATCCAAATCCGATTGCAAATGGTCCATTGTTTCTTCGAATTCTTTTTCCTGAAAATCATGAAATCAACGGATTATCAAAAATCACGCAAATAATGGAGAATTATCATTTTTTTCGTTTCGAAAAATTAAGTTTCGACAATTCTCATGTGAGTTTGCTGATTATTTTAGATACAGATTAAAATTTTCAACAAAAAGAAAATAGCGAATAAAAAAAATATATACATATGCTATTTTTAGTGTCGAAAAATTTCAATTTCGACAACTCTAATATCAATTTAATGATCATTTTGACATAAGGTGAACTTTTTTCGACGAAAATAAAAATAGATATAAAATATAAATAATTATAATCAAATTATAAATAATTATAATCAAATATATACATCATTTTCATATTGAAATATCATTATATAAATTATTTTTCAAAATAAATATAAATAATAATAATGTATAATAATAATAATAATATATTATATAATAAAAATAATGTATATATATACTAAATAAATTATAATTAATACATCAAATTAATATAATCCATATATAATATACTAAAAATATTTATAAACTATATTTAATATATATAAAAAACCCTACTTTTCGTTTTAATTGATTCGTAAGTTCCTCGATTTTTCTGTTCAGCTTTTCGCCGCTCATTTCGAAATCGTGCTGTTGATTAGTCAAACGTTTTTCCACCAATTCCTTCCTCAAAGACATTTCCGACAATTCTTCCTGTTTCTCTCTCAAATTCAGTTTCATTTCGCGAATATCACTGTCTTTCTTTTCCAAAAGCCTGCAGAAAAAAATAACCGTTATACATAAAACTAAAATAAATAATTAATAAAAAAATTAACGAAGAAAATTAATTAATAATGAATAATATAATAATATAATAACAATGTAATGATAATATATAATGAAAAATAAAATAATAAAATAAATTAATAAATAATATATAATAACAATATAAGAATAATAACACATAATAATAAATAAAATAATAATGAATAATGAATTAATAAAAAATAAAAAATAAATGAATAAAATGATAGAAAAATTCATAAATAATATGATAATATAATAACAATATAATAATCCCTAGAGCAAAAAATGATGAAACATCTGAAGCATCGTGATTTGCGCGCGAGTTTCGAATTTTGATCATTGAGAATAATTGTCGAGATCATTGTTGTTGATAATAATAAATGTTGAAATCATTATTTTTGATTCCGAAATTGATTTTCATTCATGAAAATTGATAGAAATTGAAGGAAATAAACAGTAATTGGTTAGAATTCATAAGGATTCATGGGAATTAATACAAATTGATGGAAATAGTTAGAAATGTCCATAGTAATTTATGAGAATTCATGGGAATCGATGGAAATTGTTGTAAATCGATAAAAATGAATAAAAATCGATATAGTGATTGATTGGAATTCATACAAACTCATAAGAGTTAATGGAAATTGATGGGAATCATTATAAATTGATAGAAATTGATGGGAATTGATACAGAAATTATGAGAGAGAATATAAATCTGTTGTAATAACTGATGGGAATTTATAGAAATTCATGAAAATTGATGGAAATACATTGGAATCGATTGTGATTAATAGAAATCGATGGGAGTTGATGGACATTGATAGAAATGAACGGAAATCAATAGAAATTGATATGAATATTCATGAGGATTCATGAAAATTGATGAGAATCGATTGGAATAGAATAATCATCGAGAATACATGGAAATCAATAGTAATTGATGGAAATTCATAGGAATCGATCAAAATTAATGGGAATTAATCAGAATTAATAGAAACTGATAGGAATTAACGTAAATCAATGAAAATTCATGTTTATATGAATTAATAGTAATCGAAATCGATTAGAATTTATAGTTCATGGAAATCAATGGGACTTGGTAGGAATCGATAAAAACTGATAAGAATGAATGGAAACAATAGTACATAATTAATGAGAGGAACTCATAATAATAAATGGGAATTAATAGAAATTAATGGGAATTGGTGGGAATCGATGAGAATTGATAAAAATCGACAAGAATAAATGGGAATCGATAGTGATCGATGGGAATTTATATGAATCCATAAGAAACGATGGAATTGATAGAAATTAATGGGAAATAAAGAATGGATATTAATAGTGCACGATGGATGGGAATTTATAGAAATTTTTAAAAATTGATGGGAATCGATTGGAATTCATTAAAACCAATGGGAATCGATGAAATTTGATGGCAACTGATGAAAATTGATGGGAATGAATCAAAATGAATGATAATTGATAGAAATCCACAGAAATCGAGAGTTGATAGTAAATGTTGATGGGAATAAATGGAAATCAATAGTAATTGATGGGAATTCATAGGAATCGATTAAAATTAATGGGAATTAATCAGAATTAATAGAAACTGATAGGAATGAACGTATATCAATGAGAATTTATGTTTATATGAATTCATAGTAATCGAAATTGATTGAAATTTATAGTTCATGGAAATCAATGGGAATTGGTACGAATCGATAAAAACTGATAGGAATGAATGAAAACAATAATACATAATTAATGAGAATTCATGCGAATCGAAAGGAATTCATGAGAATAAATGGAAATTAATAGAAATTAATGGGAATGGATGGTTAAATCGATAGTAGTTGATAATTAATGGGAATTGGTGGGAATCGATGAGAATCGATAAAAATCGACAAGAATAAATGGAAATCGATAGTGATCGATGGGAATTTATATGAATCCATAAGAAACGATGGAATTGATAGAAATTGATGGGAAATAAAGAATGGATATGAATAGTGCACGATGGATGGGAATTTATTGACATTCTTGAAAATTGATGGGAATCGATTGGAATTCATTAAAATCAATGGGAATCGATGAAATTTGATGGAAACTGATGAAAATTGATGGGAATAAATCAAAATAAATAATAATTGGTATAAATCCATAGGAATCGAGAGTTGATAGTAGACATTGATGGGAACAAATTAAAATCAATCATAATTGATGGGAATTCATAGGGATCTATGGGAATTTACAGGAATCAATGGGAATTTATGAGAATCGATGGAAATTCATGGAAATAGATAGAAATTAATAGGAATTGTCATAAATCCATACATAAAGTATAAAATATCCATTGATATTTGTAATAGCACGTGTAGGAATTATTCGAAGAAATTATAATCGTAAAATGCAGGCACGCGTAGCGCGCGCATCATGTCTAGTAATATATAATAATAAATAAAATTTTTCAAACTTTGAACTCCTTTTTTCTAAAATTCCGAAAATTGTCACAATTTTCGGAAATCCGAATCACGTACTTGCTGAGATTTTTGACTTCGTCTGCTTCTTTCCGAACAGTTTGGGCGCGAACCAAAATCGGACTGATCGATTGTTCGCCGGTTTCCGCTTGTTTTTTTTGTTGCGTTTTTCCGGTAATCGCCATCTCGTTTTCGCACTCTGTCATTTTTTGGGCTAAATTTGCCGCGGCTTGTTGAATCACGGCGATACTGGATTTTATGGAATTCACCGGGCCCAAATCTTCCGTGTCGTAAATTTTTTCGCTCGAAGTTGCCGCCATTTCCATGAGTTTTGGCTCTGTTAATCCGGATTCCAAATCTAAAGAGGAATTATCGAATTATTTCGACATTTTATTGAAAATTACATAATTATGATTTTTTAAACTCAGACATGATTTTGTGTGTGTAGAATACATTACGAGATTTTTATTATTTTGTCGCAGTTTTATACTTTTCGAGACATTTTGAAATTATGAACAATTGATGACAAATGTACAAAATTTTTAGGTAATTTCTAAGTTCAAACAAAAATCGTATAATTATATTTAAAAATGTTTTTTTTTTCATTTTTAGAATTCATTTTGAGTTTTTTGTTACTTAATTTCGCAGTTTAATGATTTTTCAGATTTTTTCAAAGTATACAAAATTTATGACATATTTAAAAATTTATACAAAACGATTTATACAATTTATAAAATCGTATAACTGGATTCACGATTTTTAAAATTAAAAGAACTTTCTTTTATTTGCAGATTTTGATTTCGAGATTTTTATTATCTATTTATTCATGTTTTTGTAATAGTTTTGTTTTTCGAATTTTGATGCTTTTCTAGATTTTTTGGAATCATACAAAATTTATGAAATATAATTAATGATACATAAATAAAAAAAAGAAGTAAAATAAAATCCATCATTTTTGAAATTACGAGAAATTTTTTTTAACAATATTATGATTTTTATAACCGTTGTCATTTTTCTGAAATTATACAAGATTTACGATATAATTAATAATAAATAAACAAAATTATCGTATAATTTATACATTTAAAAGAATTATATAATTAGATTCACGATTTTTGAAATCAAAAAAATTTTCTTTTATTTGCAGATTTTGATTTCGAGATTTTTATGATCTATTTATCAAATTTTTTATAATAATTTTATTTTTTGAATTTTGATACTTTCATAGATTTTTCGGAATTATAAAAAATTTATAAAATATAATTAATGATACATAAATAATAAAAAAATAATAATATCCATCATTTCTGAAATTGGGAGAAATTTTTTGAATCCAAATTTTCATTATTATAACCGTTGTCACTTTTTTTAAATTATACAAAATTTATGACATAATTAATAATAAAAGGACAAAATTATCGTACAATTTATACATTTAAAAAAAATCGTAGAATTGGATTCACGATTTTTTAAATTGAGAAAATTTTCTTTTATTTGCAGATTTTGATTATCTATCTATTTATTTTCTTGTAATAGTTCTGTTTTTCAAATTTTTATACTTTTATAGATTTTTCGAAATCATGCAAAGTTTATGAACTATAATTAATGATACATAAATAACAAAAAAATAAATACAATCCTTTATTTTTGAAATTACGAGAAATTTTTTTTATCTATATTTTGACTTTTATAACCGTCGTCACTTTTTATAAATGTTTACCTCCATTATTTATGATCGCTTGCAAAGCGCTTTTCAGTAAATCCTGCGTAGTTTTCGCAATTTTCATCGCGTGTTGATAGCAAGTCGACATTTGCTCCGTCCAATCATTGCCCAAACCTAAATAAGCTCCCGAAGGCGAGACAGAGTTCATGTGTTCGCGAGGAATTCGAATTCTCGCGGATTTCAGATGCTGTTGAATAACTTCGCAAGCCGTTTCTGCGTGTTGGCAAAGTCTCCCTGGATAATTCAAAATTTTCGCAATTAATTAAATCTTTCAGTTTTATAAACAAATTCAGAGAATTAAAAATAAGTTTCAATTTTTTGAAAATTTTGAAAAATTTTCACATTTTGAGCTTGTAAACTTTCAAAATGTTCAAAGTTTCGCAAATTAAGAATAATTTAAAAGTTCATAAAACCTGCGAATTTTTCGAAATTTCAATAAAAATGTGCATGAATTCGTAAATTCTCAATCACCTCGAATTATTTCAACGTTTCCAGATTTCGCATTTTCAAAAACTCGCGAAGTTTTCAAAAAATCCGAAAACTGTCTTACTTTCGCCCAAAAAAAAAAAACATTTCCAATTTGTGAATTACAAAAAATTCTCGAATTCCAAGAATACGAACCAAAATTCCAAAATTTGAATGTCTCAAAAAACGCCCAAATAATTCCAAAACTCTAAAATTCTCAACCCAAACAATTCCAAAACCCTAAAACTCTCAAACTCGACAAAAAACTTTTTTTCGAAACCCCAAAACCCCCCCGTTCTAAAAAACCAAAAAAATAAAACAACCCCCCCCCCCCCCCCCCCCTCCAAATTAAAATTTGAACACGTAGAATTACAATTCCGAAAAACGTACAAAATCCAAAAAATCCCAAGTTCCAAAAATAAAAAAAACAAAAACAAAAACAAACCAAAAAACCCCCCAAAAATTCAAATTCGAAGACGTAGAATTATAATTCCGAAAAACGTACAAAATCCCAAAAATCCCCAGTTCCAAAAATCCAAGAAATGAAGCAAACAAAACAAAAAAACCCACAGTTCAAATGTGAACATGTAGAATTACAATTCCGAAAAACGTACAAAATTCAAAAAATCCCAAGTTCCAAAAAAAAAAAAAAAAAAAAAAAAAAAACCAAAAAAACAAAAAAAAAAAAAAAAAAAAAAAAAAAAAAAAAAAAAAAAAAAAAAAAAAAAAAAAAAAAAAAAAAAAAA
>JAPYZK010010242.1:0-10980 GCA_030522785.1 Platygaster equestris | reverse complement strand
TATATATATATATATATATATCTCAGATTATAAATAGTGGCTTATAGGCGATCGATATATTTCGATATATCGAAGAGTACGTTTTATTAATGCTTTCATTTATCGATATATCGATTCTGTATCTAGGTTATATATTAGATTTTACATTGTGGTTTTAATGAACGATCGATATATTTCGATATATCGAACAGTATGTTTCATTAATGCCTCCACCTATCGATACATCGATTCTGTATGCAGGTTATATTCATCACATTTTACATTGTGGTTTATGGACGATAGATATATTTCAATGTATCGAGCAGTATCCTTCATTAATGCCTCGACTTATCGATTCTGTATCTACGGTATATCTATATATATATCAGATTACATACATTGTGCCTTTTAGGCGATCGATACATTTCTATATATCGATAGGTGAAAAGACATTTGTGAAACATACTGAACATACAGTACAAAATTATTTCGAAAAACACGCCAAACATATACGTTATAATGAATCAGTACATAATATCGGCTGGATAGTGACTCTACATTACAGACTTCGATCGTCAAAATCAGTATGACTCATAAATTAAAGTCGAGCAGAAATACAGTTACGAAATACATCATAAGTGACTTAAAAACATTTTGCAGTACATTTTCAAACACTCCAAACCATTTTACATCTATTTTCAAAAAACTAGCGACTTATCGCAACTTGTTCACGAAGTTCGGAAAATGTTCAGTAAGTTCGGAAGTAATATCCCCCGAGAAACCCATTAATTTTTAAGACGCCGTGTTTATTCAGGAATGGCAGTTCGTACCACTAAGATGTACTGAAATATCGACGAAAAATCAAGTACGAATCTTCATCTCACCGCTCCGCAGGATCAAACAAAGTGAAACAAAGAGCGCAAATCCACCTCCATACCACCCGTCCCCGCGACTGCTCGCGAGGTACTAGGGGAAGGGGCGAAAACGCGACCGCACGAACATACCCGAACCCGCGCTCGTGCGACTCCGCGTTCCGCGAACGAGCCCGCGACCGTTAGTCGCTCGTGCACGTCGGCGGGACCCGTTTCGTTACCGTCTCGCGCAGTACCGATCCGCGAGTTTGGCACAGCACGCTGTGGTACTGTTGCTACTGGACGACGCGACATAACCTCTCCTTTTGCACAGTGATCATCGCGAAGTGTCGTCGCGGCCGTGTATTTTCCGCGTTCCCCTCGCACAGTTTTTCGGGCGTTTTTCCGTGAGTCGTGACCCGCGTCGGTTTCGGCGCGACGTGTGATAACCTGCTACGTCACGTGATTTGTGCTTTTCTTGGTCGTAAAAGGCTGCGCTGACGTACCGCTCGAGAATTCCAGAGGATTTTTTCGAGGTATGGAAAATTTGGATTTTGGGTGTGGTTGGGGAGGGGGGAGGGAGGATTTTGGGGGTGAAAGTTGTGTTTACGGAAACGGAATTTTAAAAATGGCGGCGAGGAATGCATTTCTTGGAAAATTGAATTTTTACGGGGAATTTAGGTATTTTGTAGTTTTTATTTGCAGTTTTGTGAGTGACGAATTTCGTGATAGATAATAGAGGAGTTTAGTGATTCATTATTGTGATTGTTTTTTATATTGTTGAAAATTGAGGGGAGGAAAATTGGTAAATGTCTAGTACAGGGGCTTTTGTTACACGATGGTTTTTTTCCGTTTTTTTTATACATCGCTTATCTTAAGCATAAAGAGTAATTAGGGAGTGGCGGAAAAAGCAATTTGGCAGCAGAAGTTGTTTAAACCCCCCAAAAAACAATTGTTTAACAAAAGCCCATATACTGGACAATTAATTAAAATGCATTCATTTTAACGGTTTTTTATTATACTTTTATCAATAGATGTTGGATAATTATTAGATTGTTAGGGTAAATCTTTTTACGATTTTCGAGAGTCCGAGGATTTTGTATTTTTTTTTTATTTTTTAATTTCAACGACTTTGGATGATTTTTATTAATTTTAGAATAATTCCGTTTTCTTTTGGTATGTTTCTTAATGACTACTGTAATTACTGGCAAATAGAAGTACGTGCGCTGTGGGTAATTACGCAAAATTATGGAGCACTTGTGATGTGAATTTTTGATCAGTTTAGGTTTCTTAGAATAATATTTGAAGTGAAAGTACGAAAAAATTATGACGAATGAAAAATGAGTATATAAATATGGTATTTTTTTTTAAATTCATAGATAAAAAAATTGCGAAAAATGAAAATAATGATTTGTTAACATTTTTACAAAAATCTGTCAGTGTTTTTTTGTTACTCAAAATTTTACAAAAATATTTGAATATTTGCAGATTTAAGTGAATATTTTGGATTTTTATTCGAACTCGTTAATTTTTATTTCAAAATTGATTTAATTTGTTTACTTCGATTAAATTCAATTTTGTTTTTGAATAAAATGTGATTTAATTCAATTTTGAATACGTAAACTTGAAAATTTTACGTTTTCACAAATTCGAAAATTTTATGTTATGAAAAAACGTTCGAAATTGAGAAATTCAACATTGCAATTATTAAGAATGAAATTTTCAGAAACGATAAATTTTTTCATAATTGTTTTTTTTTTCTTTTTCTTTCCACGTTTGATGAGACATTTTAAGTCATTTTTGAGCTTTTTGTGTAAATTTTTAATTTGTGTTGGAAATTAATTCAATTTTTTTACTTCAATTGCATTTTTTTTTTTTCAATAGAATTAAATTGAATTTTATTTTCATACGTGGAATTTAAATTTTTATTCATACACATTTGAAAATTCTAGTATTCCAAAAAAAATTCTGAACTTGGAGAAATTTGACAATTTAATCGCCAATAAAAAACTTCAAAAATAATAAATTAAAACAAAAATTTTGTTTTGTTTTTAACGTTTAAATCTAAATTTTAAGTCATTTTTATCTTTTTGTTGAAATTTTGAATTCATGTTTAAAATTCATCATATTTATTTACTTAAATAGAATTTTTTTTTCAATAGAATTTGATGTAACATAATTTTTTGATATGTAAAATTTGAAATTTTACACATTTACTCGTTGAAAAATTCTATTGTTTCATTAGAAAAATGTTCGAAATTTGGAAATTTGACAATTCAATTATCGTTAAAAAACATGAAAAGCAATATATTTTTTATGGTCAAATTTCAGATTTGTGTTTGAAATTGATCAAATTCGTCTTTTTGAATTGAATTAAAAATTTTTTTGAACATAATCTAATGCAATTTAATTTCAATATGTGAATTTTGATTCTTTACAAATGTACAGATTGAAAAATTTTATATTGTTCGAAAATTATTCGAAATTTCACAATTCTCAATTACGATTATGAATAAACGAACTTCAAAACCAATTAATTTTTCTAAAATCCTGTTTTTTTACGTTTGAATTAAAATTTTAAGTCATTTTTAGCTTTTTGCTGATTTTTTTATTATTTACGAATTTTTCGTCAAAACATAATCATTCTGCGATCCAAAATTTTTTTGAATTCAAAAAAAGGTATTTTATGTCCAAATTCATGAATATTCAAATTTTAGAATTTCAAATCGACGGTCATGAATTTTGAAAACAATTAATTTTGCAGGATATTTTTTCATATTCTCTTAATCCTTTGATAATTTTACATCATCAAATTTTAATTAGTCACTAAAATTTTTAGTTCATCTGACAATTATGAACATTCTGGACTTTCAATTTTCTGCCTCCAAAAATAAATTGAAAGCGAACAAAAATGTTTCCAGTAAATTTGACATAAATTACACAACAATTAGTCTGTCATAAACCAGTTGTATGTTCATTTTTATTTTGTTAATTATTACGAAACGTTATGAAATTTTTCTCTATATATTTTTAATTATGATGAAAATTAGTTTATATTGTACAATGATTAGAATGTTAAATTAAGAGAAAATTGAATTTTTTTCAATGATCATCCAATTTGAAAGATTATTTCGTATTTTTGGTCATTGTGTTTAATTATACCTAAGTGATTCATGAATTTCAACATGAAAATTGAACGAACCTTTAGAATTAGCATCTAAAGAGAAATTCAGCGATCCAATATAAATTGCAAAAGACGCGGTTTCTATTGAGAAATTGTCGATGACTCAACGTGTTTCTCAATTATGATCATTTCCGCTATCGACACAAAAAATGCTGATTTTCCAGAAATTTTTCATGCTCATCATTTCTAATACATTGAGGAAAAATTCTGAGTTTCCAGAATGGTGAATTTTTCCGAAACTTCGTAATTTATTGTCTAAAATAACGCGATTTAAATGGATATTTCCAGACCTTTTTCGAAGCCTACAGGAATTTTGGATTTGATTTGCAGATTTTGAAATATTTTCAAACAAAGTTGATGAAATTGAGAATTTTTGAAATTTGGAGCACCATAAATTATGTCGAAAATAAGCTGGATTTTTAAAAAAACTATAAACATTTTTTTTCCAATTTTTATTCTTTTTCTGATTGATTGAATTTTTCGGAATTAATGTCGCGTTTTTGCATCGTTTATTTTGTAATTTTTTGAAATTTAGAAAGTTGTATACATTTTCGTAATTAGTTGGTGATGTGAAAAAATTTCAGAATTTTTGAGTTTTTGAGTATTGGTATAAATTTTATTTGGAACTGAAATTTGATAATTTGTTTTCCAAATCTGTGTTTTTATAAAATTTTAATTTGAAATGAATTAATTTACAATAATTATCCAGGTCCTCATATTTTTCATATGATCGAAATCTTTATTTTTACATTTTTAGCGTATTCTTTGGAATGTAAAAATTTTAAAGAGCAATATTTTAATCATGAATATTTATGGATATTTCCGCATTATTTTAGTTCTCAAATCTAATAACTAGATTTTTGAATTGGAGAATTTTAAAGACTCGAAAATTTGGTGTAACTCGATGATTTGCAAAATTAAAAGTTCTGAAAATACGAATAAATATTACCGAATTATCCAGGTTCAGAAAATTATTAGAAAATAAGCAAACTGAAAATTCCGAATTTTTGATGAATTATTTTGAAAATTTCTGATATTTTAACTCGAATTAAAATACGAAATTGTAATGGATGAATGTAAAATAAATTTATTTTCGCAATTTGCGGGTGAATTTGATAAAAATTTCAACTTTCCTGAAATTCCAGTCCAAAAATGAGACATTTTGAAAATACAAATAAAAAAAGAAAATTCGAAAACAAAAAACGAAGAACAAGAACTTAAATATTATTCTGAATGTGCGTATTTTAAAAATTCAGAAACATAACAGAACTAAAAAAATAACAATTTGAACTTCAAAATTATATTCTTTCCAAACGTCGAAATTGAAAAATTCCTCAATTTCGAACATTTTTAATCTTGCTTAATCAAAATTTTCAGAACTCCGGAGGTTTAAAAATTTTGGTATTCCTGCATCAAAAACTAAACATTGAAATCTAATTAAAATGTTAATAACTACATGAAAATCTTATTATTGAAAATTACAAAAAAATTCCAAAATTATACATTTTTTTGATAACGCGATTTTATAAAACTCAGGAAAGAAAAAAAATCTCGCGAAATACGATTATTAATTGTCTTGACGAAACATTTTTTTTTCGTGGTTGATATTTAAAAATCGTCATTTAACCTAAGTAATAAATAAAATACCCAGAACTGACTGAAAAATTTAGATTTCGGCCTTTAAATGGCAAAAATACCAAAATTTCGTAATGAAATCGAGAAATTGCGCGTCTTTTTTCCCTCGTCCATGACTCGATCATTTATCACTGATTTTTTACGTCAGTTTCGATAACGTGATATCATTTAATGCTGCAAAAGTGAAAAAAATCTTGTCGTCGCGTGGATAGGATTGAGCAATGCCCAGATATGAAAACGAGTGAAAAAAACTTGATTTCGCTGTCGCAATCGATGATCTTTACAGTGGCCTATCAAATTCTCTGATTCATTTTTGATCCGGTTTCGTTAAATTTTTAGGTAATAATTTATTCCATGTGCTAAAAAAATTCTTACATTTTTTTATACATGTTTATATATTTTGAAGTGTGTCAATTTTTTTCATAATCAAAAAGGTTATATATACTTAAAATTTTCGCATTTTAGTTCTTAAGTATACATTTTGAAAGTCGAATTGAATTTTATTATAGATGAAGAAAAAAAAGAGAGTTGATGATTATGTGAAAAAATTTATGTAAAAAAATTTAAATATGTATACAGAAAAAAAATTACGACGATAAAAAATATAGAACTTTAAAATTTGGAAATTGCGAATCAAATTTGGAGATTAAAAAATTCTAAAATCGCGAAAATTGGGAATTTGGACTTCCGAAACTTGAAAATTTTGTAGACATTGAAGACCTTTTTTTAGGAATGATACATTTTTAGATTTATTGAAATTTTTGAAATGTTTTGATCATTCTAGAATTAAAAAATTTTCAAATGTTTACAATATCTGAATTTTTAAAATCGTTGAAAATCTTTTCAATTTTCGGAATTTCTAAATTTAAAAAAACATTTGAAATTTTCGAAAGTTTCTAAAATGTTGGGAATTTTTAGAATTTTTGAAATTATTAAAAAATTCTCGGGATTTTCAGATTTTTGGTGATTTATTATTTTCTAGGAATTTTGACGATTTAAAAACTTTGAAAATTTTTTGAATTTTCGAACATTTTTGCAAGTTCTCAAATTTGACAGAATTTTTCAATTTTTTAACATTTCTAAAATTTTTAATGTTTTCCAAATTTTTTTGAAATTTTAATCTTTTTAACAATTTTCGGAAGTAGGTACATATATGATTTTTTTTACATTATTAAAGTTTCCAATATTTCGAAGTTTTTAAATTGAACAATTTTTCATGAAAATTTGACATTTTGTCGGAAAATTTTTTCCGCGTCGACATTAATCATTATTGAATCATAAATTTGATGATAAATACATGATTGTACAACTTTTTCAAAATTTAGGAAATTTTTAGAATTATTTTTGAAGTTTTCAAAATTTTCGGGATTTTTTGATGTTTTGAAATTTTTTATTCAGGAATGTTTACGATTTACAGATATTAAAATTTTTTTTCGAATTCCAAACATTTATGCAAGTTGTTGAAGTTGTCGAAATTCCTTTTTTTACATTTCTGAAATTTCTAAAATTTTCCACATTTCTTGAAATTTCAGATTTTCAAAATTTTTCGGAAATATACGTCTTACTTAAATTATCAACTTTTCTTATACATTAAAAATTTTCCAAATTATAAAATTTGCAATTCAAATTTTGAGTTTTGTTTGGAAATTTTTTCTTCGTCCTCAATAATTATTTTCCGATCATAAATTATGAATATATGATTATAGAACATTTTCAGAATTTCTGAAATTATTTCATTTTTTGGGGTTTTCAGACATTTAGAAATTTCTCATTTATCAGGAATTTTGCCGATCATGAAACTGTTGAATTTTTTTGAATTTTGTAACATTTTCAAAAGTTCTAAAATTTGTCCAAATTTCACAATTTTTTAACATTCCTAATATATCTAACATTTTCCAGTTTTTCAAAAATTTTAATCTTTCTACAAAGTTTCGGAAATATACGATTTTTTGGCATTATTGAAGTTCCCAATATTTAAAATTTTCCAAATTCAAAAGTTTTGAATAATAATTTTGTCTGTGTCCACAATACTTATTTATCAATCATAAATTATGAAGACATGATTATATGTACACAAACATCATTTCAAATTATTATCACGTATTTCTTATTTCCTTTTTATGATCATTATGTATATTTTGCATCATCATTATTTTTTGCGTCATTATTATGTATATTTTCCACCGTGAATAGTTGTTCAGAGCATATAAAATTTGGTTGTTCATAGGTTTGTAGTATAGTATAATATAATAGCTATTATAATTTGTTTATTATAAACAATTGTATATTATAAATGTAATATTATATTATATTATAATTACAATATTATATTAATATGATTAATAACATAATAATATTAATAATAATATTGATAATATAATATCATTATTATAGTATTTTATATTATTATTAAATTATATAATATAATAATATAATACATTCTCAATATAATATATATTAATTTATTATAAAATATATCATAACGAATTTATTATGATAAATTGTCGTTTATTCAACGCCTGCGAGAAATATGTAATTTCGTGACCCTGCTGAGAGTGGACAAAATAATGGTTTACCTGATTGTTGACGTATGGCATGCGAGTGATGAACTCGTTCGCCCTCTAGTGGGCGAATAAGCTGTTCGCCCACGCTCACTTTAACGACCTATAGCTATTTACTCACTCACGCTCAGTTTAGCGACCGTTAACGTACGGATAATGGAAACAAGATGGCGGATGAGCGACTCGACATGTATCGAAACGTCAAACTCCCCAGCCCTAACCTCAGAATTACAAAACTGTGTATTGCTGCAATGTTTTTGTTGTTGTTTACAAAAGTGTCGAATTCAGTCATAATCAATCCCGATGAAAATCAAAACAACGAAAGGGATAATTAGTTTTAACTCCCTAAAGTACGTAGCAAACCTCTAAGGGCGATTGTTGCGTCAATCAATCAGGTAACCATTATTCCCCCCCCCCCTCCCCCAAGTTCCAGCAGGGCCGTGGAATCACATATTTCTCGCAGTTGTTGAATAAAATATTGTGTGCGACTACTAGTCGAAAGAGGAGATTCCACTCGCGTATTGCCACACTCGCTACGCTCGTGAGGCAGTCTCCACGCTCGAGAAATCTCCTCTTTCTCCCACTAGTCGCACAATATACTATTCATGGGTTTTCAATTTCACGTAATGAAAAGGTGTAAAAAAGCGATGAAAAAACCGTTGGAGAAAAGTCGAGAGTCTGTAAATTTCGCTGCCGGAGCACTTGTTAGACATCCCGTTGGCAAAACTCGCGAAAGTGGGCGAAATGCAGGGAGGGAAAATATCGTTATTGTAGACGGGAATCTTTTTGGCTGAAAGTTTCGCGTTACGAGTTTTATCGGAGAGCGTGAACTTGCGCGGGTCCGTGACCTCGTGCACTTCCGGCTCGCGAGGAGGCCTTGGCGCGTTGATCGCCGCGACGCGAACTTGTCGAAACTTTGCCGTAAAAACGGGATATCGCTTTTTCATCGGGAAAATGTCGAGGGATGAAAGGGCTGGATTGACGAGGGTTTTTTTGGCCGCTTAAATGCTTCGGCGAGAAAATGCGAGAAGTTGGGAGAATATTTAGAATTCGTACAGGGTTTTCCGAAGTCGCTGTAAGAGCGAAAAAAAACAACATTTTTTAGGTGCAAATTTCCGGAATTTTGAAAATTGACGGAGTTTTTAGGAATTTGTTTAGACAATAAATACTGTTGACCTTTTTCGAAAATGACGTAAATTTGAATGAATTTTAGAGTTCCTTAAAAGTTTCATACAATTTGATAATAATTCTTGAAATTTCGAAAATTTTTGAAAATCTCTGAAATTTTGGCGTTTTTAAGTGAGTGAACTCGAATTTCGCGAAATTTGTCAATTTTTCCAAGCTATAGAAAATCTGAAAGAAATTTTGAAATTTGAAGGAAAATATGCAAAAATCCACAAGTTCCAAAGAATATCCAGTAGAATTTAGAAAAATGGCGTAAATTTGAATGAATTTCAGAATTCGTTGAAAGTTTCAAACAATTTGCAAATTATTGCCGAAATTTTGCAAGTAACTGAACTTGATTTTCGCAAAATGTGTCAATTTTTGCAAGCTATCGAAAATCTAAAAAAACTTTCGTAAATATTAAAGAAAATGTGCAAAATTTTACAAGTTCCGAAGTATATCCAATAGAATTTAGAAAAATGACGTAAATTTGGATGAATTTCAGAATTCGTTGAAAGTTTCAAACAATTTGAAAATGATTTCCGAAATTTTGCGATATCTTCGGAATTTCAGAGTTTTTAAGGAACTAAACTTGATTTTCGCAAAATGTGTCAATTTTTGCAAGCTATCGGAAATCTGAAAAAATTTTTTCAAATATTGAGGAAAATATGCAAAATTTCACAAGTTCCGAAGAATATCCAATAGAATTTATAAAAATGACGTAAATTCGAATGAATTTTAGAATTCGTTAAAAGTTTCATACAATTTGAAAATAATTCCCGGAATTTCAAAAATTTTCGAAAATGTTTGAAATTTCGGAGTTTTTTAATTACTCAACTCGATTTTCGCGAAATTTGTCAATTTTTGCAATCTATCGAGAAAATTTTTCAAATATTACAGACAATATGCAAAATTCCACAAGTTTCGGAGAATATCCAATAATTGTTCGAAATCTCAAAAAATACGTAAAAATCCCAATCCATTTTCAATTTTAACATTGAACAAAGTTTTAATAATCTAAAATAGACATTCTGCTATTTATTCTTCCTCGATTATGAAACAATTAATTTTCTAGATCCAAAACGATGAATAAATCATTTCTACATATAAATACGACCATGATTCATTATAGATTTTCCTTTTACTGGGACATTATGCAGTAAAAGTCTGCGGAAACGCAGAAAATCAGGAAAACCCGAGGAAATGTTTTTGCGCGAATGCGCTTGACTGCTGGGTTTTTTCAACCCCGCGTTTTTTCCTTTTTTTGTGGGAGTGGAAAGACGTTATTATCGACTGGTCGCGAAGGATAATATTTACCGAAAAACTCACTTGGAAGTTTTACGAATCGTTTGATATTTTTGTAGCATTTCATGCGAGGGTGGAAAATAATCGAAATTTGCCAGTTTTCAATCATTTACGGAGTTTTCAAAAAATCTTGAAATATTCTAAGAGTTGAATTTTGTCGATTTTTTTTATTTTTTTATTGGTTCTCGGCACTCAGCCTAATTTGGGCTACGAGGCCATCCCACCTAATTTTTCACTTCTCCATTCTTTTCTCAAATTTCTAATCTCTCTGACACTGTTATGTCGTTACTGGCCGATCATA
>JAPYZK010010228.1:0-12558 GCA_030522785.1 Platygaster equestris | reverse complement strand
TTAAAAATTGACAACATTTTTAGGATTATAAAAAATTTGAAAACTCTGATTTTTCAAAAATTTCATAATTTTTGAAGTTTCGGACTGTTCAAAAATTTCAATATGTTGTTAAAAATTGTAATTCTGGAGTTTCTAATTTTCTAAACGTATACACAATTTTGATTTCAACTCATCTTACTTACAAAAACAAAAAATCTTTTTTTAATCCCGGGAGGGGTTTCCACCCCTAACACTCCCCTCTGCGTTCGCCCCTGTTCGTTTGTTCTGTATTGTTGGTCCATTATACAGGACTTAATACAATAATTTCGAAAAGGCCAATCATTATATAATACATTATACAGATGGATTAACAAGCTACGCACAGCAAATTAAGCACCGTGTTATTATTCATTTAACAACAAATCCGTTTGTTTCCCTTTCGGGATTAACGTTATGAAACAGTTGAACCTTCGCATGGGAGATGAATTATGTAGATCAAAAGATATTTTATGTTGACCATGATTTGTTGACTAAGAGTGGTTATAATCGGAAATCAGTGTCACACACGTCGATTTGTTGGCACTTATTGGTTCGAAATTTGATTCAGAATTGACACGTGTGGGTCTCAAAGTGAAAATTCTTGAATTAGAATTTATAATTATAGTCTAGAGAATCCTAGTGACTGTAGTTTTTATAAAAACAGACAACATTTTCATAAAATCAGTGAATTATTTATAGAAATTCGTTTTTTTTTTATAAGGTTGATTTTATAAAAGTAATATAAAATTTTCGATTTTAATAAAGTGGTTTTATAAAAACTTTATAGAAAAAGTTTTTTTATAAAATCTGTCGAAATGTTCATACAATTCATATGTTTTTTTATAAAAACAAATGAAAGCCTTCAAATTTTCTTATAAAACGTTTATTTTTATGAAAACTTCACTATTTTTATAAAAAGTTTCATATTTTTATGAAAAAAACTTTCCTGATATAAGGAATTTCTCTTATAGTAATATTTGATACATTTTTATTATACAAGGGAATAGAAAATCATGTTCGTAACGTTTTTTAGCAATTATAAAACGTTAAAACATGATTTTACAGGATTTGAACATTCTTCAACTCAAATTAAAAATAAGCATCCAAATTGACATATATTTAATGGACAACAAAGTTGACTATCGGATTTCTTATGCATAGGTCGCAAGTTCAAATCCCGCTGCCGCCAAAAAATTTTCAAATTTCTTTCGAAACGAAATTTGAGCTAGAGCCTCATGAATTGATGAAAAATGGTATATACATGAGCAAAATGATCAAAAAAAGATTGGAAAAATTTTTGCACAATTTAAAAATGTTGAAAAAAAATTTTTATAAACAAAATTTTCTTTATAAAATTTTCATAAAACCGACCTTATAAAAATGTGTATAAAACTTGTTTATAAGATTTTCATAAAAACTAGGGAACTTTCGCCTCACACAAATATACATTAGCAAAATGATCCAAAAAAGGTAAAAAATTCTTCTCTATAAACTTCTATAAAACCACTTTATAAAAAATGCAAATTTTATAATTAACTTCTATAAAACCGACCTTATAAAATTTTTTAAACAAATTTTTCATGAAGTTTTTATAAAAACTAGGGAACTTTCACCTCACACAAAATGTTTCTCATCTTCCCCAGGAAAAGCTCAATCAACCGAAAACACCCTAACCCGCGACTACCGCCACGACCCCGAAGAATCCACCGACCTCCCCCCAAGGCCCCGTAACCTCACCATGCCCAAATCCGTCTCCACCCCCCGCCACGAAGAAAACCTCCGCAAAATACCCCCCGACATTTACTTCATATCCTCCAAAAACCCCGTGAAAATCCCCTCCCACCGCCAACCGTTCTCCCGCCAACCCCGAGCGGCCCAAAAATGCCTCGTCAACCCCAACGACATCAACAACCTGAGCGACTTCAGCATCGGCTCGGAGTCCAAAATCCTGTGCAACAGTAGCACCTGCGAGTACTGGCAATGCTCGCAAAGGGAGAACCTCTACTCCCCCAGCCAAATGGCGCCCTTCATGAAGATATCCCAAAGCTACCCTTCGCACCAGAAAATGTCCTCGGACACGAGCTCTTCGTTGGTCAGTTGCGGGAGCGCTTGCTCTTCTCCAGGTTCCCTGGAACCTCTGGAGGAGCCGAAAAGTGAGAAGGCCAAACGCTGGCAAGGGAACGAAGGGTATAACAGGAATTTGGAAGGGAAATCCGAGTATAAAATTTCGCCGAAGCGCAAGCATGCCTTGAGCAGGTCTTCTTCGAGCGGGATTTTGGATTCTACTTCGAGCTCGCCTTCGTCTTCGAACAGCGACATTTGGCTGACGACTTCGGACAGGACGGTGAACAAGAGCCCGAGGAGTGGGAAAAGTTTGTCAGCTTACGATGGGACGAAGAGGACCTCGGGGTCGTTGGGGACACTACTGGAACCGCCGAAGCGGGGGATGATTTCGCGTCCTGGGAGCGCCCCGGCCAAGAGGGAGCATCCTACGATGGACAGTGACTCGTTGTACCCGTACCAGAGGTCCATGTCGCTGCCGAAGTCATTTTACGCGCATGAGGGTATCGCAAGGTGAGTCCTGGTCTTCTTTGGGATTTATTTTGCAGATTTTGGGGGTCATGGGGTTTCTCGGGGGTTTTGGATGTTTGAGATTATTCGAGGATTTTTGACTTTTTGGATATTTTTGGAAAATCATTAGTTGAATTTTTGGATTTGAAATTAGTATTTTGATTGGAAGATGTTACGAAGCAAAATTCTGAAATTTCTTAGGTTATCAGTTTTTATATTGCTTGCATTTTTTTACTTTGGATTCGGAAATTGACAGTTTTTGTTTACGGATTATAAAGGTATTGAAATTTTCACAATGAAATGTGAAAGCTTTTATGTGCATTTATTTCGAATTTTTTGAATACAAAATACATTCGATTTGTGAAATTATTACAGGGAAATTCGTATTTTTTTGGACATATTTTAAATCTTCAAATTTAAGAACTTTTTTTAGGTTGAATTTGAATTGCATTTTTTCGAAAATTTCGGGACTTCAGGTTTTGAAATTTTAACAGTTTGATTATTCTTTTGATTATAATTTTCTGAATCGGGATCATAAGATGTTACAAACTAAAATTTAGCAAAATGAATTCAGAAATTTCCAAAGTAGGAATTTTTAATAAATTCTTGGTCGAAATGAAAATTTTAGTTTTTTTTTCAGGTTTTGAAATTTTGTAATTATGTGATCTAAATTCACGACTTTGTTTAGGTTTATTAATTCTAAGGTTTTTTACGTTAAAAATTCTGAATTTCGACGTTCTCAAATTATGTTATTTTCGTCTTTGGATTCGTAGTTCTATTCATTTGAACTATATAAGAATTACTTTTATCATTGGTCAATATTCAAGTTTGTGAACCTCGAAATTCCTAAATTTTGACGTTTGCGAAATTCGGAATCTTTTCATAAGAACTTGTATTTTTTTCATTCCGATTTCAAAACTTCGAAATTTAAAAACCCCCAAATTATAGTCTGTAAATATACTTATTCTCGAATATTCAAACGAGAATTTCCAGCACTGTTAAAATCATAAATTTCGGAATCATTGATTGGATTTTGAAATTCCAAAAATTGGAAATTTTACAATCGGCAAATTCAAGTTTTCAAACTTCTTAATTTTCGAATTACTAAATGATTATTTCCAGAAATTCTAAACTCAAAAATTTTGGCATCATTGATTACATTTTAAAATCTGAAAATCATTACTCTTCATCAAATTTTTAAATGTGTATTCTGTAAATATCCTGATTTTCTAATTTTTAAACGAGAATTTCCAGCAATTTGGAAATCATGAATTTTGGAATCATTGATTGGATTTTGAAATTTCAAAAATGCAGATTTTGGGGGTTATGGGGTTTCTCGGGTGTTTTTGAATATTTGAGATTACTTGAGGATTTTCGACTTTTTGAATATTTTTGGAAAAATGTTAGTTAGCAGTTTTTGGAATTTTAGTAGTTTGTCGCAAAACGAGAGTAAAATTGAGCTTTAGTGCCCAGGGGAGTGGGGTGAGTTCCGCTTTTTTTCCCCTGTCGATTTGTCTACTCTTTATGGAGAAAACGAGCATTCAATCGTTATTCTAACCGACTGGGTCCCATTGCAACGATCAGAGTCTATCCAAATTTTTAAGAAATCATAGTTGGGAAGTTTCAAGCCTCTGGTATAATTTTCCAAATCCTTGAGTCGATGGATTTTCTCTAAAATTCTTAGAATATTCGAAATGGTTTCGGGTTCTTGAAATTCTTTGTTAATTTTTGAAAATCATGGTTGAGGATTTTCGAAATTCTAGAATTGATGGTGAAATTTTCGTAAAACAACTTTTATGATACTTCGAATATCGCAGGTTCTTTTTTAATTATTCGGGAAATTTTAAAAATCGATTTGTCAAATTTGTAAATTTCGTAAACGATAAAAAGTTTATCATCTACCGTTCACTGATTTCCGATAAATATTACGTTACTCGATTTATCCAATGATTGACAAATTTCCCATTGCAACCATCAAATTCTCTTGAAATTTTTAAAAATCTATATTGGGGAAGTTTCAAGCCTCCGGTATAATTTTCCAAATCCTTGAATCGATAGAATTTCTCGAAAATTCTTAGAATATCCGAAATAATTTCAAGTTTTCAAAATTCTTTCTTTTTTTAAGAAAATCATAGTTGAGAATCTTCAAAATTCTATATAAATGATGGATAAATTCTCGAAAAACAACTTTTATGATACTCCAAATATCGCAGGTTCTTTTCCAGTTCTTCGGGAAATTTTGAAAATCAATTTTCCAAATTCGTAAGTTTTGTAAAAGATATAAAATTCATCTTCCACCATTCACTGATCTCCGAAAAATATTACATTACTCGATTTATCCAATGATTGACAAATTTTCCATTGCAAAGATCAAATTCTCTTGAAATTTTTAAAAAACTAGGGAAAATTTCAAGCCTTTGGTATAATTTTCCAAATCCTCGAATCGATAGAATTTCTCGAAAATTCTTAAAATATTCGAAATAATTTCAAGTTTTCAAAATTCTTTCTCAAGTTTTAGAAAATAATAGTTGAGAATTTTCAAAATTCTATATAATTGATGGATAAATTCCCGAAAAACAACTTTTATGATACTTCGAATATCGCAGGTTCTTTTCTAATTCTTCGGGAAATTTTGAAAATCAATTGTCCTAATTCGTAAATTTCGTAAACGATAAAAAATATATCTTCCACCATTCACTGATCTCTGAAAAATATTACGTTACTTGAGTTATCCAATGATTGACAAATTCGAAAAATAATGCTGTAAAAAAAGCCGACGTCGCGAAAAATGGGGTAAAAGATGGCGCCGCGAGTGGTTGTAATTGTGTTTGCGGAGGTGCGCGCAGTCATCAACCTCGCGGCACGGAGTCGAGAGGTACTCGCAGTAACATGCAGTAACGACTCGTTATTAATGCGACGTCAACTCGATTCTATTACTCAAACTGTTCGCGTATTGTCGTGCCTTGTTTGTCCATTCCGGTTCCACTCATCGCGATCATCACATTCATCGCCGCAAGCTTCAACACCTCCGCCTATTGCGAAATACCGAATCATCAATGTAACTTTATTTCGTTATTTAATTAAATCAATCCCTAATTAGCTGCATCAATAGTTTAATCTTACGAATTCTAAAGCCAGTTATAATTTTACGAATATGCCAATTCTTTGATTTTCTGAATTTGTTTCAAATATTTTCAAATTGAGTTCGGGAAGAAATTCAGTTTTTTTATACTCGTAAATTATTGTTTGTTAGATTTATAGATTCTATGATTTTTGTACTGGAATTATGCAATTAGAATGGACGAATTAACAAATTTTGAGTATGAAGTTGTTTGTTTGTTTGTTTGTTTTTTTTAATTATATTTTTGTCAGGTTTTCTTATCTTAACAATTCTTTCATGACGGTTATTTGTCATTAAAAATCACTTCAATGAACTAAATGTGCAAAATACTGGTTTTTCCGAATTCTCAGAAATAGAGAAAATTTTCCGTTCGTCTGATGTTGGAAACAAAAACTCGTAGAAAATCGAATCATCGAAGTGGGTGGTTAGAATGGACGAATTAACAAATTTTGAGTTCGAAATGGTTTTTTTTTCCATATTTTTGTAAGGTTTTTCTTATCTTAAAATTTTCGGGTTTTATCCAAATTGCGAGTTTGTCAATTTTGACTTATTTTTGTGTTACTGAAATTTTTAATTTATTTTCCGAATTTTTTACGATGTTTTGTGTAAATGACAAATTCTTAATCTTCTGATTTTTCCTATCAAATTTGAAAATTTGTTTCAGTAATTTAAATTCTTTCATGACGGTTATTTGTCATTAAAAATGACTTCAACGATCTAAATGTGCAAAATACTGGTTTTTCCGAATTCTCAGAAATAGAGAAAATTTTCCGTTCGTCTGATATTAGAAACAAAAACTAGTAGAAAATCGAATCATCGAAGTGGATGGTCAGAATGGACTAATTAACAAATTTTGAGTTTTAAATTGTTGTTTTTTTTTTCTATATTTTTGTAAGGTTTTCTTACCTTGAAATTTTCGGGTTTCATCAAGATTGCGAGTATGTCAATTTTGAGTTATTTTTGTGTTACTCCATTTTTAAATTTGTTTTTAGAATTTTTTACGACGATTTGTGTAAATGACAAATTTTCGTTCTTCCGATTGTGTAAAATTTGTTTCAGTAATTTTAATTCTTGCATGACGGTTATTTGTCATTAAAAATCACTTCAATGACCAAAATGTGCAAAATACTGGTTTTTCCGAATTCTCAGAAATAGCAAAATCTTCCGCTCGTCTGATATTAGGAACAAAAACTAGTATAAAATCGAATTATCGAAGCAGAATATGTTAATCTTCGCGTGTACGTCGGTAATAATCGAGTAACTCGAGAAATTGACTTCGAGCTTCAAAGACCGTTCAGATTTAATGAATTTCCCAAAGTGTTCCGGGACACAAAGTAGAACAAGACGCTGGAAATGTGGCACAAAGATGAGTGGAAGCATCTTCCAGTGCCGCATGAGTGTTATTCACCTCGTTTTTTAATGATTCGAGGTTCCCAGAGCTGAAACTTTTTTTAAATGACACTTGCAAAAAAATTATCGAACTCTTTCAAAAACTTTCGGAACTCTCGAATTCAGAGGCTTTCAAAATATCCACAATATCGAAAATTATTCTCGATGTTTCCTGAAAAATTCGTGAAACATGAAAAATATATAAAATCCCTAGTGATTCTAGTTTTTATGAAAACCTTATAAAAAATTTCTATACAAATTTTTATAAAATCGGTTTTATGAAAGTTGACTATAAAATTTGCATTTTTTATGAAGTGGTTTTATAAAAGTTTTATACAGACAATTTTTTTATACGAATTTTTTTTCAACATTTTTAAAAATATGAAACAATTTTTCTAATCTTTTTTGGATCATTTTGCTCATGTATATACCCATTTTTACCAGTTTATGAGGCTGTAGCTCAAATTTCGTTTCGAAAGAAATTTACAAATTTTATGGAGACAGCGGGATTTGAACGTGCGACCTTTGCATCAGAAATCCGATAGTCAACTTTCTGGTCCATCAAATCCATGTCAATTTGGATGCTTATTTTCAATTTGAGTTGAAGAATTTTCAAATCCTATAAAATCATATGTTTTTACGTTTTACAATTGCTAAAAAACGTTACGAACATGATTTTCTATTCCCTTGTGTAATAAAAACGTATCAAATATTACTATTACAGGAATTCCTTTTTTCAGAAAAGTTTTTTTTATAAAAATATGAAACCTTTTATAAAAATCGCAGTTTTTATCATGAGCAAATTTAGAGGCTTTCAATTGTTTTTATAAAAAAACAGATGAATTGTATGAAAATTTTGACAGATTTTATAAAAATTTTCATAAAAATGAATAAATTATAAAATTATAAAATATATAAAATTATAAAATTTTATAACAAAAATTTTTTTACAAAGTTCTTATAAAACCACTTTATACAAATCGAAAATTTTATATAACTTACATGAAATCGACTTCATAAAAAAACGAATTTTCATAAACAATTCACTGATTTTATAAAAATTTTGCCTGTTTTTATAAAAACTACAACCACTAGGGACAACTCAGAATTTTTTGGGAGTTTCTAAAACTGCTGATAATTTCGAAAACCTACACAAATTGTACACATTATATCTACAATGATTACTTAAATCACACATATTTATGTATGTAATTGAAATTTACAATGATTACTTAAATCACACATATTTATGTATGTAATTGAAATTTAAAATTACGTAACGGAAAAATTTCTTCTCGTTACCAAAACTTCGAAATCGCGATCTGGAGTAATAAATGGCAAGATTTTCACGGCGATGCGAAAAAAGTGTTGCGTAAAATGAACGTGTGAGCGGAGTGTAACGTGTCGCGCTAAAGATCAAGATACGCGATGAATTACCGTCATGGATCTCGCGTGTCTTTGAAAGTCGATCCCTCGAACCTGCGCGAAGTTGCAGTTATTCACGAGCCCTCAACCCGTCAACTTTTCTTAATTTTAAAACATCGAAAACGCCATTAAAACCGACGTCCAAAATTAAAATATCGTCCAATTTTTCATGTACGGTGGAGTTAATTTTGTCTGTAAATGTCGATTCTTCAGACCTGCCTGAAGTTACAGTCACTCACGAGTTGATTCTTCAGCCAAATTTTTAAATGTGGATAACATTACGGCAGTTGAGAGTCAAAGTTAGAGTTTTTTATTTTTGTGTGTTCGTGAATCATCGTGGTTGAAAATGTTGCTTGAATTTACTTTTTCAGTGACAGTTACGTTTCTTCGACGTCGAGACAAAATAAGGGAAAAAGTTTCCAGCGGTGCATTTCGAGTCCGAAATTTTCGAATAGACAGGAATTGCCGGTTCCTCCTCACACTGCTCCTGTTTCGGTGAGTTTTTTTTTTTCGATTTTGCATGGTTTTTGAGTTGTGTGTGGAATGCAGGATTTTGATTTTCAGGGATTTGTTCTGGAAAAGAGAGGAGTTTGAATTGATTACTGAATGTTGTTTTTTGGCCTATTTTTGCAAAATTTGCAAAATTTGAGTTCCAAAAGTTTCAAAATTCTGAGTTTCTGGGGAATTTTAAAAATTTTAAATTTTTTAGGAATTGAAAACTATTTCTTTTCCTGAGAAATTGGGGTTATGGTGCAGTTTTTTCGAAAATTTTGAAAATTGTTAGATTTCAGAAACACAAACATGAAAATTTGAATATTTTGGATTTTTCGACAAATTTGGCATTTAGAGTTCTGTAAAAATTTCGTAAGTTATTAGTTTTTGGAAACAACTGAAAATTTCGATTCCTTTTTCTTGCGAAAATTCGATGTTTTCCACAAAAATCGTTAATTTTTGAGTTTTTTACAAAATTCGAGAATTCGAGTTTCTTCAAAAATTCAAATTTTTTGAAAAGTTCAAACATCTTCAAGTTTTTTCAAAATTTTTGAAAATTCTTGGAGTTGGATTTTTTCTTTAAATTTGAGAAGTCGAGTTTCTTCAGAAATTCACGTTTTTTGAAAAGTTCGCACACCTTGAGAAATTGGTTTTTGAGTTTTCGAGTTATTTGAATTTATTATTTGCAGGATTTTGGAATTTCGAATTTTTGGATTTGAAATTAGTGTTTTGATTGGAAGATGTTACGAAGTAAAATTCTGAAATTTGTTGGATCATCAGTTTTTATATTGCTTGAATTTTTTTTCTTTGGATTTAGAAATTGACAGTTTTTGCTTTCGGATTCGAAGGTATTGAATTTTTACAATGAAATGTGAAAGTTTTTATGTGCATTTATTTCGAATTTTTTGGATACAAAATTTTCGATTTGTGAAATTATCATAGGGAAATTCGTATTTTTTTGGACATTTTTCAAGTCTTAAAGTATAAGAACTTTTTTTAGATTGAATTTGAATTGAATTTTTCAGAAAATTTTGGGACTTCAGGTTTTGAAATTTTAACAGTTTGATTATTCTTTCGATTATAATATACTGAATCGGGATCAGAAGATGTTACAAACTGAAATTTAGCAGAATGAATTTAGAAATTTCCAAAGTAGGAATTTTTAATAAATTCTTGGTCGAAATGAACATTTTAGTTTTTTTTTTTCAGGTTTTGAAATTTTTTAATTTTGTGATCTAAATTCACGACTTTGTTTAGGTTTATTAATTCTAAGGTTTTTTACGTTAATAATTACGAATTTCGACGTTCTCAGATTTTGTTATTTTCGTGTTTGGATTCGTATTTCTATTCATTTGAACTATATAAGAATTACTTTTATCATTCATCAATATTCAAGTTTGTGAACCTCGAAATTCCTAAATTTTGACGTTTGCGAAATTCGGAATCTTCTCATAAGAATTTGTATTTTTTTCATTCCGATTGCAAAACTTTGAAATTTTGAAACCCCCTAGTCTTTGAATATCCTGATTTTCGAATTTTTAAATTTCGGAATCATTGGTGGGATTTTAAAATTTCAAACATTTGAAATTTCACAATCCGCAAATTTAAGTTTTCAAACTTCCTAATTTTCGAATTACTAAATAAGAATTTCCAGAAATTTTAAACCTACAAATTTTGACATCATTGATTATATTTCAAAATCTGAAAATCATCACTCTTCATCAAATTTCAAAATTTGTATATCAGTCTGGCGGTTGAAAATTGTATAAAATGTAGTTCTCCAAATTCCGAATCCAACATAAAGGAGCTTTATCATTGAAATACAATGTTCTTGAGTGCGATTCCACGCGTATTTTCCGTCAAAAAACTTTCGAGGATGCAGGATTATTCTGCACCGTTCGTATTTCTTGACGTTTCAGCCCTTGCGAGACAAACGCATGACATCTTACGCCGGGAGAGAACGAAAGCGGGCTTTCGGGAAAAACCAGAAACGCGCGAAAGCTTCCAGCACACCAGCTCTTTTGGATTGCGATAAAGACAGGTTTACGAATTTCTCCCGTCATTTTTTCAACCTTCCAAAAATTTTGCACACTGAGGAACATGCATCCCAAGTCCAAAATTCGTCAGTTTTTCAAAAATTCTTGCAAAAATCATTTGAACTCTACATATCCGAAAAATAACAATCATCACGATTCGAAATAAGAAAAACGTCAACCCCGACCAAATTTTTCCATTTTTTGTTTTGAATATTATTACGAAAAAACGTGAATTCACCCTAGCCCAGCTGAGAACGACGAAATTTTGACGCCAAAACGTCTCCAAAAGGCGACGTTGAGGCGACGTTTTGAGTCACTATGTAAAATCATAAAAAAATCAATTTCAGGGCGTTTTTCAAACGAAATAAATTGAATTTGCATTCAGTGCAATTTTAATTTGCTTATAGACAGTCTTTGCTGATTGTTTTTTTTTATCGATTTTTGCATAATTTGCTAAATTTGAGTTCCAAAAATTTGAAAATTCTGAGTTTCTCTGAAATTTTTAAAATCCGAAATTTTTTAGGAATTTGAAACTATTTCTTTTCCTAAGAAACTGGGATTATGTTGCAGTTTTCTCGGAAATTTTGGAAATTGTTGGATTTTAGAAACATTCGTAAATTTCGAGTTTTTTTTAATGCGAAAATTCGAAGTTTTTCAGAAATTCGAAAATTTGTAGTTCTACAACAGGTTCGCGAATTTTTTGGTTTTTCTGAAAATGTGAATATTTTGGGTTTTTCGAAAAATTTGGCATTCAGAGTTTTATGCAAAGTTTGTAAATTATTAGTTTTTGGAAATTTTCGATTCTTTTTTCTAGCGAAAATTCGATGTTTTCCACAAAAATCGAAAAATGTTGAGTTTTTTACTAAATTCGAGAATTCGAGTTTCTTCAAAAATTCAAGTTTTTTGAAAAGTTCAAACATCTTCGAGATTTTTTGAAAATTTTGGAAATTGTTGGAGTTGGAGTTTTTTAAAAAATTCGAGAATTCGAGTTTCTTCAGAAATTCAATTTTTTTGAAAAGTTCGAACATCTTCAAGATTTTTCGAAAATTTTGTAAATTGTTAGATTTTAGAAACATTCGCAAATTTTAAGTTTTTTTTTAATGCAAAAATTCGAATTTTTTTGGAAATTCCAAAAATGTGGAGTTCTACAACAGATTTGCGAATTTTGTGGTTTTTCTGAAAATTTGAATATTTTGGGTTTTTCGAAAAATTTGGCATTTAGAGTTCTATACGACTTTTGTAAATTGTTAGTTTTTGGAAACAATCGAAAATTTCGGTTTCTTTTTATTGCGAAAATTCAATGTTTTCCACAAAAATCGAAAAATTTTGAGTTTTTTACAAAATTCGAGAATTCGAGTTTCTTCAAAAATTCACTTTTCTTGAAACGTTCAAACACCTTCAAGATTTTCGTAAATTCTTTAAATTCTATGTTCTTTTCAAAATATGATAATCCTAAGTTTTTGGGAAGATGTCAAAATTGCATGTTTTCATTTTAATTTCAAAATT
>JAPYZK010010213.1:0-10974 GCA_030522785.1 Platygaster equestris | reverse complement strand
TCGTTAAGATGAGCGTGGGCGAACAGCTTATTCGCCCACTAGTGGGCGAACGAGTTGATCACTCGCATGCCATACGTCAACATTCAGGTAATCCATTATTTCGTCTACTCTCAGCGGAGCCACGAAATTACATATTTCTCATGGGCGTTGATTAAATAAACTTCCATCACTTCGCGGACTTTACCGATAACGCGAAAAAAACGACTGACGATTTCCATAATTATGTGTATGAATTGCACAATTTCTCATTAATATTAATATCAAATATATAAAATCCCGGAATAAATAAAGCACGGTTACATATATATAAATCGAAATATTCTAACTGCTTCGCGATGCTCGAGCGAGTCATTGAAAAAAACATATATGGCTCATTTCACTTTTACGAGTGAAAGATTCGAGTAGGCTATAAATATTACGCAAATAAACAATTAGACCCACGTAATGCTACCTAATGATTTCACTGAATGTAGTATGTTAATTTGGAGTGCGGAACTACTTTTTGCAACTTTCCGCGAAACTCGAAGTTGAAATGATTCAATGCTTTTTTTGTCCAGGATAAATCGCGTTAACTCTCATTTTCTCGAATGGAAATTATTGCGGAAAATGATGGCGAGTGACATTGAAAGAAAAATATTAGCAAGTGTCGAAATTTTCGAATGTTTTAGGTAATTAAAGGGGGAAAATGACAGTCTGTGGTTTTAAACAAAGTTGATTTTTTTTGGTGGTGAAAAATCGGATGTTTTAAACTCCAAATTATTGGTGATATGATTAGGACTTTTTGAAAAATTTATGTGAAGTTTCAAATTAGTTCGGAAACAATGATTTTAATTAAAACAGAAAAAATCGGACGATGGAAAAGATGGGAGATTCATATTCCGAAATGAAGCCAAAATCAAGTCGAAGCCGAAGTCAAAGTCAGAGTCGAAATCGAAGTCAAAGTCAAAGTCGGAGTCGAGGTCGAAGTCAAACTCCTAAATTTCATAAGTCGAAGTCAGAATCAAGTCAAAAGCAAGTCAGAGTCGAAGTCGGAGTCAAAGTCGAAATCGGAGTCAAACTCCTCAATTTCGAAAGTTGAAGTCAGAGTCGAAATCGAAGTCAAATTCAGGTCAAAGTCGAAATCAAAGTCAAGTAGAAATTAAGTCGAAGTCAAAGTCCGAGTCGAAATCGAAGTCAAAGTCAAATTCCGGGTCGAAATCGACGTCAAGTCGAAGTCTAGTTGAAGTCAAGTCGAAGTCAAGTTAAAATCAAGTCGAAGTCGTAGTCGGACTCAGTTTCGAAAGTCAAAGTCAAGTTAAAATCAAGTTGAAGTCGAAGTCAAAGTCAGAGTAGAAATCCAAGTCAAATTGGAGTCGAAGTCGAAATCAAAGTCAAGTCAAAATCAATTCGAATTCAGAGTCGAAATCAAAGTCAAGTCGAAATCTAGTTAAAGTCAAGTCGAAGTCGAGTCAAAATCAAGTCGAAGTCGAACTCAGTTTCGAAAGTCAAAATCAAGTTGAAGTCGAAGTCAAAGTCAAGTCGAAATCAAAGTCGAAGTGAGGTTGAAGTCAAAGTCGAAGTAAAACTCGATTTCGAAAGTCAAAGTCAAAATCAAGTTGAAGTTGAACTCGAAGTCAAAGTCAAGTAGAAATCGAGTCGAAGACAAAATCGAAGTCAAGTCAAAGTCATAATCAAAGTCGAAGTCGAAATAAAACTCAAAGTAAAACTCAAACTTAATTTCGAAAAATTCAGAACACCAACTTGCACTATGCACAATTATTTCCCAAATCTGTCACCCTTAATTGGGTCTCGAACATGCTCCAGAATCACTTTCATATCCGCGAACCACGCTCGCGTTATGTATAACACGACGTCGAAATAGTTATGAAATTTGATGCTTGCCAATTGCGACTTTATTGAGCGTGATCTGTCGTTGGGCAGCACACGAAGTGATCATTACGGATCGTTTGCTGCCGACCTTTCAAGGTGCTCGCAACTCCATCAATTCGTGCGCTGTGCCACGGCACGCCCAAATAGAATCCTCACAAATCAAAGTAAAGCAATTTTCGGCTGATAATTCGCCCTTGATTGGCTCACTTTTCGATTATCCGGGTCATTTCTAACATGCGACCGGCTCGCTCACGAACTGAATTTAGTTTCCCGCACTTGGCTCTTTTTTTCTCCGTCTTCATGATTGCATGATTGCACATCGTGAATTCTGAATTAAGTTTCGCTGCAGTAGGGCATTTTTTGCGGGAAATTTTCACTGGGTGGCCATTTTTTACAGGGGGGTCTCATTCAGGGTTGGGGTTGCCTGCACGTAGACGAACTTCGGTTTTATGCGCGTGAAAAAAGAAGGGTTTCATTTTTTGATCGGAAATAATGGATCTGAAAATGGATATTTTCTGTATGATCATTAATTACACATAGAGAAAACAGTATGGTTGCCTCAACCATATAAATAGTAACATTTGAACCAATCATATATGCGGTTTGTATAATCATAAATATAGTTGTACCAACCATAGATATAGTCGTATCAATGATGAGTATGGTTATGCGAACCATGGATATGAATGTACAAACCACAGAACAGATATAGTTGTACAAGCCACAGATATGGTTGCCTCAATATTTGTGATTTGTACAACCATAGATATAGTCGTACCAACCATAGATATTGTCGTATGAATCATAGATATGGTTATACCAACCATAGATATAGCCGTATCAACCATATATATGGTTTTACAAGCCACAAATATGGCTGGCGCAAATGCGACTATTTATATGGTTGAGACAACCATACTGTTTTTTCCGCACGGAGAAAGCAGTATAGTTGCCTCAATCATATAAATAGTAACATTCGAACCAACCATATCTGTGGTTTGTACAGCCATAGATATGGTACTAATAATAGGTATGGTTGTAAGAACCATATACATGGTTGTACCAACCATAGATATAGTTGGAAAAACCAGATATAGTGGGCGCAAAAGTTACTATTTATATGGTTGAGGCAACCATACTTTTTCTCCGTGTATGATAATTATTCGATATATCGAAAATAGTATATCGAATTAATGATAACGTACGAAATATCGATTTTTTTATCTATACTACTTTCGATCTGCGTCACATTTTCGATCGAAAATGAAAAAAATTTGATTTTTGCAAAAAACCTTTGATTGTTAAAATCAAACTTATTAAATTCAGTAAAAACATAGTTGTTAAATTCAGCATTGAAAATTTAAGATCGTAAAATTCCGAAAAATATTCAGTCTTAATTTCGTAAAATAAAATGTGTCGATCAAAAATTAAGTAAGATAATAAAGTAATAAATCTGAAAGTTCTGGCTGACCCCTTAGCACTAATTGGCTTAAAATAAGTACATATTTCAATTTTTTGGCGTCGCATACAAAAATGGTTAATTCTAACAGCTACTTAAGGATGCTCCGTTGCGGAAATGTTTTTAATTACTGCAATAAGAAATGCTTCGCCATAAACGTCGATGTATCGTCACGATCTGATGAACGCGCTTGTTACTCAAGTCACTTTCACGCTTCTTTTAATTTGACGTAACTTTAGTCATAATTGTGGTAATTATTATTGACAAGTTGAAATCACTCCAATGTTCGTTTTATCGGAAAAAATATCCAATAAAATTCTGAACTATCGTTATTTCCGTAAAAAATGGAAAGTTTTACGTTAATGTAGAATAAAAAATTATTTTCTCTAAGTTCAGAAATAAATTTTTCTCGAAATACAACATTTTTAAATTTACAATTGAAATTTAATAAAATAATTGGGAGGTCCCGGGTTCGATTCCTGGCTCGGAGGTGGTTTTTTTTTTTTTCGTGAAAATTTTTAAAAATCAAAATTGGTTGGGAAAACGATGAAGATAATTCTCAATTCTCAATATTGGATAACTCAGCGATGAACTTGGAAATCAAAAACATTTTTAGGGTATACAGAAAAATTATGAAACATTCTCTGAAAAATGTGAACGACGAAGAATTTTTTTTTTTTTTTAATTAAAAATCGCGCGCGCGGTGAATATCGCGAGCGAGGTTACCAACTTTGCTTTCACCGAAGGGACGTTCTTATAACATGATAAATTGGGTCGGCCGGCGAAAGAATTTCCAGGTTAAAAAGTCGCGCGAAAAAGGCCCGCGAGTCGCGATGTCGTGTTCGATTATCGGTTGTTCCGACGATGTACCGAGATCAACGTTTCGCTGCATTCTTCTCGATATTGAATCGACGTGTCGATGTAAAAAAATGTGTATCGCAACGGTTTTCGATAGAATACATCGTTACCCGTGAAACTTGAATCAGGGGGGGGGTTTGGCTCAATGTGACAGTTTGTGACAGATGGGGGGGGGGGAGGGGGGGTGTCGAGAAGAATTTGACGAACAAATGTAGTATGTATGTATTCATTTTTTTTTTTTTTGATTGATGCAAAAATTTCAAGTTTAGGATTTGCAAAAAACCAGAGTGCCCAAATTTTGACTAATTTGTTATTTATTTGAAATTTGTTAATGAAAAATTGTTGAGTATATATGTATGTATATAATATTTTTGGTATTTTCAGAAGATATTCTAATACTATTCGGATATCAAACGAAATTTTGAATATTAGTTTAAAATTCGAGTGAGTCTGGAAAATTTTTCTTTATATTTCTAAAGTTGAGAAAGTGTTCGTGGTATGTATAAAATATTTCGATATTATCAAATTTTGAACAATTTTTTGATTTTTTTGAAAAAGATTGTAAATTTTTGAGTGTTTTGAGAGCCAAAAATTTTTTTTCTGAATTCTGATAATCTTTGTCTAGTTTGTGTAAGTATTTTTTGCATACTACGTATTGACTTTGAAAATATTTATATTTTGCATTTTTTGTGGGGGGGGGGGGGGGGTGGGGGGGGGGGGGGGGGGGGTTAAGAAGGGTCGAAAATTGGGTAACGTGATTTATTGACAGCTGTCCGATTTTTAATTTAGAGAATTTTTTGGAAATTCGACATCGATGCAAAAATTTTTTAATGTTGACAAAATTTTTTAATATATGTATAAAATATTTTTCATATTTTTAGAGAATATTATAATATTATTTAAATATATATAAAATGATTTTTCGAATATTAGTTTAAAATTTAAGTAGCTCTAGAAAAATTTTCGTTAATCGAATATTATCAGTTCCTTTTTTCCAATTCTCTTCATATTTTAAAAATTGAGAAAATGTTTGAAATTCAGGAAATATTCCGACACTATCAAATTTGAAACAATTTTTTGATGTTTTCGAAAAAGATTGTGAAGTTTAGAGTGTTCTAAAAACCGAAGAATATTTTTCTAAATAATAATCATTTTCGTCTATTTTGTATGATATTTTGCATACTACTGAAAAAGAGATTTTGGTCGAAAAATTACATCCAAACTATGTAGTGCATGATGATAATACGATCGAAGCACGGAAATTCAAAACATGATAAGTGCCATTTTAATAAGGCTCATTTTTTTATTTCAATAGGTGAAAAATTGACCCTTATCAAAATGGCGTTTATCAAGTTCTGAATTTCCGTGCTTCATACGTACTCTTCTCGATCGTGAATATGACGCCTGTGCTATGGCAATGTTCCATCCACCATGCAAAGTCTGGTTGCTTGGCGTGTACTTATGCAGGGAAATCAAATGCTGTCGATTTTGAATCTCTGTAGGGTTAAAATCAGAGAATGAATGTCATTTTGTTACTTTTACAAAAAAAGTGTTCGAAAAGGAAAGTATTAAGTATTGAAAAAGTATTGAGTCTTAAGTATTAAGTATTGAGCACTATTTATCAAGTATTCTACAATAGTAGGAATAGTTAAATTCATTTAGATATTTTCATTGAATTCGATGTTAATCGATTCAATCATAGTATTTGTTTGTTTCAGCTGAGACAGTTGAACAAATATTGTCTAAAGTTTTCAGTCCTGAAGATTATAATTTTTTGGATAAGTAATCGATTAATTGGCTCAGAGATATAATTTCTTTCAGTGCTCAGTAGAACATTTAATCCGCGAAAATGTGACGATTTGTCACTCTGTTTATAACTGATCAAATTATGCATTAAATCGGTTTTTTATGGGTTTCGTTGAAAGTTAAGGTCCAAAAATATAAATTTTTACAAAGTTTATAATCTTCATATGATTTTCATGAAAAAACCACATTTTTGAGAATCTTGGAAGCAAAAAATTATTTTCGAAAACAACCTTTTAATAATGTTTATACGTTTTTCCTAATTGCACCCATAATTCTACAAATTTTCGAAAACTTTTTCTCAGTCTCACTGGAATCGTGATGTTGGAGAATCATTATGAATTGGTTAATTATTCAAATAATATCAATATTCTGGGTATAAATCATGGAATTTATAAATAAAATGGTATTTATTTTAAATTTCCTCCTTGATAAGTAAACACCTCATCCCTCGTGCAATTTTTTTTTCGCTAGTTGAAACCAGAAGCAAGATTTTTGCGGAGGGTTAAAAAACAGCGAAACATAATCCTCCCGGCGAGACGAAAAAACGAGCAACAAAACGCGTTTCAATTACAGGGTCGATTTTTTATGTAAAAGTATTTTTCGATTGGGTATTAATATCATTATATGGTGCACCGTACGGCCCTGAAGTGGCACGCGCATAAACCGGTCAAAGGGAAAAAAATTGCAAAAAAGAACGAGAGCGGCGCATCTCGGGCACGCTCTCGATCTCGACGCACTTTTTCGATCCCGAAAGCAACAATCGTGTGATGTTGTACACCAAGTTTTCATGAGAAATGGAAATTTGTGTGATGGAAAAGTTTGGGGGAATTTTCAGATTGAATCGATTTGTTTTGGAATGAGATTGTTTTTTGGTGTTTTTTTATCTTTTGAGTGATGGACATTGAAATTATTATTATTGTTAAAATGGGAAGGTTTTAGGAAAGGAAAAAGTTAGTTATTGAAGATGTTCATTTTTATTTTTCTTAATTTTGATTGGAAAATGTTGAATTTTTGTTCTAATTTTGGGATTATTAATTATAAAAGTTGAGAATTGATGATTTAATCATCAGAATTTGATAGTTCGGGATGTTGGAATTTAGAATTAAAAAATTTTCGAGACTTTTGGGAGTTCTGTATTCAGCTTTTTCGAATTTTTCTTGTTTGTTGAAAATCAGTTGAATAATTCGGAATCAACGTAAAATTTTTTGAATATTCTCGACAATTTTAGGGGATTTGCTAAAATTTTGAAATTTGACTTTTGATCGAAAAGAAAGTTAGGCCAAGTTGAGTTTGAAAAATTCAAAATTACAAAACTTTACTTCAAAATATCCGAATTTATAAGATCTTCGAAATCCCAAAATTTCCAAAAATGTTCTAAAACTTCAAGTACATAATATGTACATAATAAATTGATACATATTATGTATCAATTTTTGCTCTTATTTTTTCTTTTTCGCTTCTATTCCTGAAAATAACCGGAAATATTCGGAAAAATATGATGATACAGAATTCTCGAATTTGTGAATCAGTCAAAAAAATCGCCTTTTTTGTGAAATTCTAGAATATTCTTGACAAAAGAGAAATGTTTTTTTTTCTAATACTATCCCAATTTCTGTAGAATTTTTCAATATTCTTGACAATGTTTGGAAATTCGCTAAAATTTTGAAATTCGACTTACAATAAAATTGAAAAAAAAGTTAAGGTCAAGTTAGGTTCGAAAACATAAAAATCGCAACACATAATTTTAAAATGCTTGAAAACTTCGAAATTATTTGTTTGAACTCGTTAAAACTTCAGAATTTCAAAATTTTTAAATATCTTTCGAAACTTAGAATATGTATACATACATATACTTAATTTTTGCTCTTTCGCTTGTATTTCTAAAAATAACTGGAAATATTAGAAAAAAATTATGATTTATGTTTGTAAGTTAGTCGAATAAATCGCAATTTTCGTAAAATTATACAATATTCGCGACAATTTCCGAAAATTTAATCAATTTCCGAAACTTTATTATCAATCAAACAAATTCGGAGCTGTAATTTCACAATTTCGGTGTTTTCGAATTTTTATTTTTGAATATGAACATTTTACAGTTTTATGATTCCGAACTCTAGAAGTTCAAAAATCAAAAAATTTGAAGTTAATTATTCCGAAATTCGTATAAATAAAATAATCACGAAATGTTAAAATTTTTAAAATTTTTCGTTTTTTGAGTTCAGAAATTTCGAAAATGAGACGAAAATCACAAGAATAAGGAACTTTCAGCAACCCGAAAGACTCGACTTCAAAAATTTGGAAAATGGAGAAATTTCAAATTTTGGTGTTTTGAATCCGAAAATTTTGAAAATAAGACGAAAACCACGAAAATAAAATTTCAATAAAACGTCAACTCGATTTTGGAAATTTCGGAAATCAAGAAATTTCATAATTATTTTTTTGAATTCGAAAATTTCGGAAATGAGAAAAATCACGAAATCAAAAAAATTTTACCAACACATATACTCGATTTTGGGAAATCAAAATCAAGGAATCGACACTTAGAAACATTTCTCCCAATCAGATAGCTCCTTTTGTACTTATCATTCCCAAGAGTCAAATGATGAAACACCTCCCCTCCCCCCTTCATTCCTTATTATACATAAATAAGCCATAACCCGCGTTTCGCGACGATCACTCAATCGCCCCTGTCGAATAAATTAATTGACTTGTCGTTTATGTTAATTACGATAAATGAGTCCTCGAGCCTTACTGAATTTATTAGGGATGCCCTTTGGAATACATTGAATCGCATTTAAAATTCAGGTGTAGGATGCTTATCACGATGATAATGAAAGGTAACAGTGTATTAATGAACTTTCATTCCTGAAGGTATAAAACGTGGGGGGGGGGGGGGGGGCAATCTTCGAGAAATGAAATTTATGCCTCTTGCCTTTTGCTCTAATCCTTTTTTTTATTCTTTCCGATGTTTCCTAATCTTGAATATAATGTTGTTTTTTTTTTTCGACCCTTTACTTTTTCACGTGACAGATGGTACGACAAAAAAATGTTTTTTGAACCAAGTTCTGTAATTTTTAAGTTTTCGAAACTAACCTTCACTTATCTTTTTTTTCGATTGAATCGAAAAACACTCGAAAAAAATGAACATGAATCCTACAAAAACCATAAATAAACCCCAACAAGCAAGTCAGCAGTTACTAAAAACTCGACGAAACCCTAAATACTCATTTTTATCGTTGTTTTTACACCTCCTCGAAAATAAATTTCTACAAACGCAATTAAAGTAGCAATTTTCGTAAGTTACAACCAAACACAGTGCATCGTAAGTTCGTCTCTCGAAAGATTTATGTCACGGTTTTTCACGGAAAAACCCTGTAAATTAATAAGAACAATTGATGCCATAAATCATTGGAGATCGAAGCAAGAGTGTATATATTATTCATGGGCGATAAATTTTGTGGCCCGTGCATCACATGGGGCAACGCCTCCACGAGTTTCGTCCGAAAAGAGGCACGCGACCGCTGAAACAAAGCGGTGCATGTAGGGAAAAGTCGGCACGAAATTGGGCGTGCAGCGTACAGGTGCATCGCACACACTCGTTTGAAACGTATTCGATATGAGGATAATTGATTGAATTTCGCAGTTTGATCAGTTTTTCCGAGAAGTGAAAGTTTAAAAAATGGTTTATACATCTTTGGAGTTGGTCGGATCGATGATTTCAATTATTAATGACGAGAAAAATACTTATCGAATGACGATAAAGATTTGGTCAGCGTTCGATGACGTGTCAGGAATTTATTTGGTTAGGTTAGGCCTATAGTCAAGTTTTTACGAAATATTATGAATTATTTCATATTAATTATAACAATTGTATTATTATACTATGAGAATATGATTATCTTATATTAATTTTCCAATGATTTGGGTCATTGAGACTCTCTGGTACACTGAATGCTTCTCTGAGTTGGAATAGACAGTTATTTCGATTGATTCTTATCAACTCTCATTCATTCCAATTGATTCCATTTGTCAATCCTAATAATTTCAATCAATTCTTATCGATTGTAATCAATTCCTATTGATTGAAATCCGTTCCTATTATATTTATCGAATTTCTATCGATTCCCATCTATTCTTATCAATTTCTATCGATTGTTATAATTTCATATCAATTCCCATTGATTTCTATCAATTTCCATTGACTCTTATCAACTCGCATTCATTCCTATTGATTCCCATTTGTCAATCCTAATAATTTCAATCAATTCTTATCGATTGTAATCAATTCCTATTGATTGAAATCAGTTCCTATCATTTTTATCGAATTTCTATCGATTCCCATCGATTCCTATGGATTCCCATCAACTCTCATTGATTTCCCATCCGTTCTCATCATCTACCATCAATTCCCATTGATTGCCATTGACTCTCATGATTTCTCATCAATTTCCATTGATTCCTACATCAGTTCTGATCAGATTCCATTGGATTCCATCAATTTCCAATAATTTCTCGTTAATTTCCATCGATTTCCAATAATTACTATAGGTAGATTCCGCACGAATAAAACGTTTGCACAAACGTCCAGAGAAATTCATTAGCATGCAATAATAGTATACTGTGCGACTAGTGGGAGAAAGAGGAGATTCCTCGAGCGTGGAGATTGCCTCACGAGCGAAGCTAGTGTGGCAACACGCGAGTGGAATCTCCTTTTTGGACCAATAGTCGCACACAATATTTTATTCAACAACCGCGAGAAATATGTGATTTCACGGCCCTGCTGAGAGGGGGGGGGGGGAAATAATTAGTTACCTGATTGATTGACGCAACAATCGTCCTTAGAGCTTTACTACGTACTTTAGGGAGTTAAGAACTAATTATCTCTTTCGTTGCTTTGATTTTCATCGGGATTCATTATGACTGTATTCGACACTTTTGTAAACAACAACAAAAACATTGCAGCAATACACAGTTTTGTAATT
>JAPYZK010010194.1:0-10843 GCA_030522785.1 Platygaster equestris | reverse complement strand
CCAAAAATTCACAGTCTAAACATAACTTCGAAATTTGTCTTATCGATTAATTGGAATTTTAATAAACAGCAATATCGAACATTAATTTTCTAAAATACCTTCTCCAAATTTCGATAAAATTTGCGTTCAAATTTTTTAAAAATACATCTAATCCACAATTAGAGCAAATTCGAATCCTTTTAATCTAAAATAAAATGTCCCCTCCCAAACCCTTCCTACGCCCCTGATTTCCGTGTACACTAATCACAAACCAAAAAATTTCCCCCAATCAAACTGTCTCCATAAAACACCTCGAAAACAAACTCCAACAATTTACAACATGTAAATTCTCTCGCGGCCAGAAAAAAAAAACATTTATCCCGCGAATAAACTTCTTCGCCGAGCGACTGTACAACGCTCGTATTCGTCACAATTCGCGGCTTTGGAGGCTCGAAACGAGATTCACAGTCGTTTCGAAAATTTATTGCGTTTATCGAACGGTAATGCAAATTCCCGAGGCGTTGGAGCTCAATTTGTCGGGAAATCGGAGTGCCGGCGTTGGCGTTGCATCAGACGCCACCGATATTATTTTCGCCCCTTCGACTCGGGCGCCTTTTCGTAGCCCGCGGGTAAATAATAGTTTCGCGCCGCGATCCAGCCGATACATCTCGCTTATCTCGACAGCAAGACCCGCAAAGTTCAATCACGAACTCGCGCTCGATTGAATTGCCTTTTTCAAATCGATCGAGTGGAAGTTACGCTCGAGCGTCTCGCGATTGATTTTGCCTGCACTCGCGCGAGGAGAGAAAACGATACGCGGTTAACGAAGGGCTGTTATCGCGCGTTACATAATTTTATCAAGTTTTTTGAAACTACGAGGTAATTTCCGGCGAAGAATTTCGGAGATGGAATAAATTTTGAGGATGGTGAAATTATGGTTGCATATGATTCAGAAAGACTTCAAAATTCGGATTCAAAAATTGTACGAATTCATATTTCAGAACTTTGGTGCAATATGGTAGAAATGAGCGAATTTTGGAACTGAAAGTTTGTTGAATTTTTGGATTCATATTTCCAAAATTAAATACACGAAATACTCAGTAGTCATACTTGAATTTTCAAATTTAAGCAATTTCAGCAATTTAAGATTCTTATCCACGAAAACTTTAGACTTTTATTTTTAATTTGAAAAAAGTTCAATTTTATTATCGAATCCTAAAATCTGTCGATCTCGAAATTTGTGTGATTTCGAAATTTTCACCCTTGATAAATTCTAATTTTACAGATTCTCGCACTTTTATTTCCAAATTTGCAAAATTTACACAATTTTCGCCTAAAATTACATCATTTTTATCGTAAAATGCGAGATCGCAAAAAATTCAGTAAATTAAAAAGTGAAATAAAATAAAAGAAATGAAATAAAAAATAAAAAGGGAAATAGCGTAAAATTCGAGATCATTTTTTTCGTCAAAATCACCACATGCCACAATCATTTTCCACGCTCGTCATCACCGATATAAAATTTTTAAATCCATTCTTAACCGACATCGCGTGTTCTGCACTGAAAAAAACCTCGCCATTTTCGACAATCGAGAAAACCGCGATACACCAGAAGCGCAGCAATAAGAACGGATAGATAACAAGTGTCCACGTGACTTTGAGAGCGGAACGCAAACTCGCGCCGTTAATTTTTATCGATCGTTTCCGCGATCGGTGATTTTTTTCCATACTTCTCAAACGTTTTAATTATGCTTCAGATTTTTCCAAATAAAAGAAAAATTCCTACGCCAATTTAAAAATTTGTACAGAAACAAAATTCAATGAAATCATTTCAATTCTCATGAATCTGAAAATTTTGTGATGGGTCCGAACATTTCATAATAACTTCTAAAGTTGTTCGAAATTTACGTAAACTACATTATTTACGTTCAATTCAAAAATTTTCAAAAATTAAATTATTTTTCATGACAAATTCCTACTTTGGGGTTTTATAAAATATTTTTGAAATTGTAAACTTTCGCAAATATTAAATCAAAACTTCCAAAATTTAAAAAAAAAATTGAAAAAACTCCTCTATTTTGTAAACATTTGATCTAAAAACAGAAACTGCCTCTTCACCACAAAATTCAAAACAAATAAAAAAAAAAACGAGTATTTTTTCAACTTTCAATAAAAATAACATACTAATTATAAAATTGACCTCCCTAATTACACCTCGCGAAAGTATTTATACATCCACTTTATAATTCATACTCACGCTCGAAAAGCGTGCGTTTTTATGCTCCGAAAGCACGCTCCAGAACGAGCTTTCAGAGCATGGAATCAATAAAAAAAACATCCCAGTAAAGCTCGCAAGCACACAATAACCAAAATTCCTCTTTCAAACACCGGACGCCCATAAAACCGCGTCCTTGTTGAGTGAACACAAAGTTGGGGGGGGGGGGGTGGGGGGGCGGGGGGGGGGGGGGGGGGGGGGGGGGGGTGCGCTCGCTGCGCTCGATTTGCAAGTAAAAGTCGCGCGATTGCGAGCCCCCGGATAACGCGAGAAAAAAGCGTAATGAGAAAAAATAATCGTGTCGCGCTCGGCGAGAGAGAAAGGGCCACGGGAAAATGAGTTTCGAACGGATTTTTCTCCACAATGCAATCATTATGCAACGTTCGAAGCGTTTATAATTACGTAGTCGCGGTAATTGAGAGGTAACTTTTGTTGTTTTTAAGGGAAATCGTTATTTATTTCGGTTTCTCAATATTTTCAGTTTCATTTTATCGAACAGTTGCTAATTATTTTCGAAAATCCATAAAAGATTAGTAATTTTCACTTCAGTACTAATCATGTTAAACAAGTGGATACAAAAAAGTGAAAAATTCTCCTCTCGCGAAAAAAAGAACTCAGTCCTTTGTAAAAAAATGCAGAAAATATGGATCAAGTGAGAAAATTCAGATTTCACTTTTCGTAGGCACCTATCAATCAGCAGTAATTACGAATAACCGATCGATTTCCAATGAAAAATCGCGATTTCCCGGCGGATTCAATGAGCTCGTTTATAATCGATCGATCGATGGATCTAGGCTACGAAGAAAAACGAGAGTATGATACGTTTCATCAGAAAATTATCAGTTACTGAAATTTTTTTTTCTATTTTTATGGAGTCGAGTCTATTAGCGACGTTTCAAAATCACTCATTCATCTTTGAATGACTTTTTCGAATCGAAGTGTGGGTGGGATGAAAATTTCATTTCTGAATCCGAGTTTTAAATGCAGGATTGTGGTTATATGTGCAATTGTACTCACTTTTGACTTAAAACTACCATCAAAAATGTGAAAAAAATAAAAAATATGAAAAACTCACTTTGTGATTTCGCGGTGTTCTCGACAAATTACTGCGCCCGTTGATGAGAACGTTGTCGTTGCAAAATGCGACGTCGCAGGGCGAGGGTGGCCTGGCCGAAATTTCCCATTCGGTTTCTTCGTTGTTCGAAATGCCCAAATTATTGTCCAGAACGATCAAACCGCTTTCCCCGACCTGAAAAACCATTTTTTTCCCCTCTCACTTTCACTGCTTTTCGGTCACTTTTTCACAAAATCGTTAGACAAAAGTAAACAAAACCGACAGTCACTTTTCATCAGCATGTTGAAAAAAATTGATGAATAGACAAATTATTCAAAAAAGCAGGAAATAAATGCGTATCATAGATTTGTCAATCAAACTCTACCTACTGATTTGTATTGTTCCGAAAATCAGTGATGATTTATTCATCATTCATCATATTTTTCGATCATGTTTCTAATGATTCTGCAGATTTTTCAATCATGTATAATTTCGTATTCTAAAAGGAAATGCACATAGTTTCATTGCTAAATTTGAATATTGTAGGCCGGAAAAATTGTGAATGAATTTAAAAACTTCTGGTAAGTTTAAAATCACAATAATAATTAATACAAAGTTTTACAAATATCGATGAATTTGGAAGATCGAAATTTTATCAGTTTATAGAGTAAGATTTCAGGACGAATATTATAATTTTCTTAATTTTGCAACGAATGTAATATTTATATTCGAAACAATAGAGATGCTAAATATTTGTCTTGGAACTATAGTTTACTGTTTATTTTTCATTGATTGCGGTAATTCTACAACGGGTTAATTAACTTTTTTTACGCTAATTAAAAACAATCCTTTCCGGTTTTCCAGGAAGTAACTTTTATCGCGACGATAAACATGCAATGGTACTGATTGGATGATATAATTTGTGATGAAACTGTTCAAAAACTAATGAGACATGCTTTGTTTTTCAAATTATTTTCGAAGAAATAACATTTACATGCAAAATTGATGACTTATGCAAAATTTTACTCTCTCGAAAACTTTTTATAGCATTTTATTATTTTTCATCGTTACCCAGATTTTTTATAACTCTCAATTATTTCTCTGAATTTTCCGTAACTTTACGCATTTTTAAAAAACTCTATTGTTTTTGATAATCTCTTTAGATGTCTACCAATTTTTAGATAATCTTCAAAATGGAATTAAACGATTCTTTTTTGCAATTTGGTTAGCAATGTATGCACCAATTTTGTATCATTTTAATCAATTGCCATTATAAATCACTTACAATTGATAAAAACACCATAAAATAATTCACTCGTGACCTACACTAATTTTTCTATGAATTTTTTTCTAATCTGAAATATTCTCAAAGCCCCCAAAAAATGATGAGTATTTCTACAAAATTACCAAACAGATAATTTTCCAAAAATTTCCGTAATTTTACGGATTAAAAAAAATTCTATTGTTTTTGAGAATTTCTTTGAAATTACTAAACAAATAAAAAGCTACCCCACATTTTTCTCAATTTCCGCAACGTTTCACTTCCCCTCCGAAACTCTCCTTCCACGGCAATGAACTCGCTCATTTTTCACTTTTTCGCGTGATACAATTATTCCAAATCGCGCGCAATCGAATCCCCGATGAACCAAATTGATTTACGGTTACCAAACTTTCACTCGCAGCACAATGCTCGAAGCAAATAAAGTCGATAAGCGATGCCCGACGCGAAAAAAGTCAATATGAAAGTTTATCGATTCATCGGGAACGTCAGATATACGTATTTCATAACGATCAACTCGGAAGAATTCTCACATCGCGATTCGATCTACATACAAAACAACATTTTTCTTGTTCTCTTCGCAAAACAACAATTTACGGCACGTTACATCGATTTATCGCGTAAATTGGATAGTTACCGAGAAAATTAGTCACATTTTCCGCACGAGTTCACGTATGATTTAGTACTATTTTTCTGCGATCATAATTTATTTTATTGAGTCAATGTACAGTTATTATCAGTTGGGCAATGCGTGATTTATTTATTGATATTGCAATATTTCCTTATTGGAAATATTAGTGACTTAATCGATCGATTAGGTATTGAGTAGTGGGTTTATCGGAGAGTGATGCAACGGGAAATTTTTATATTTATAATAATTATTGTTAAGTACCCCCCCCCCCCCTCCCGAGCGATTGTTGAAAAAAAAGATACAATTATTTTTAGAAAAATCCATATTTTTCGATATTCCTAGTCAGTTTTGTTCTTAATTGACAATTAAATTGGTTTTTTCTCGCCAAAACCATTTTAATTGTCAATTAAGAACAAAAATGACTGGGAATATGGTTTTTTCTATGTATTATTAACCCAGTGATGAAAAAACATCTTTTCAAATAATCATTTTAATTGAAATTTAATGCTAGTAAATATTTGAAGTTCAAAATTCTGTGACTTATTTAAATCCCTCTTCCAAAAAAAGTCTTCCCTAAAAATTCTCACGTTCTCTCAACTTCTCCCTGTCCACATATACATCATTTTTCTCGCTCTCAAACAAAACAAAAAACCAAAAAAAAATTGCACGATATAATTTTGGCGGAGGCTTCCGCGGGAGGGCACAATGAGATCCGAACGAGGCAGGATGTTGCTTTTCACGGGAGGATTGAAAGGCGGTACGATGTAATGACGTGCCGCGGACGAACCCAGCTGTCGTGGCATCGGAAGTATTTAACCCGGCGCGCATATTCATGCATTCACGCGCGCCTCGTTTTATCGCGGGAATTTAATAACGCCGGGGCTATTTTTTCATCCTCGTTACTTTCATAACATTTCCCATTTTTTTTCCGAAAATACACCGGCGAGGATACAACGCTCGCAACTCACGCGAGTTGATTGAAGTTCGAGGCCGTAAAGTACGCTGATTATGTTGTAATGTCAAGCATTAACGAGGATTATTAATATTCCGCGAGGACGCGCGAACTCGGATTTTCAATTAGCCACTTGATAAACGCTCGGCGACGAGCGCAAAAATTTCCGAATCTCTTTGAGAATCGCCGCCGATTTTCTCACGTGTGTAATTGGGTTCGTTTTATGTATTTTGAGGTATGTTAATATAATTGGAAAATGTATGTTAATGTACTCGAAAAAAGGTGTTTCTCGCCTTTTTTTGAACGATTCATCTTTTTATAATTATCAAATTTTGTACTCAAAATTATTGGGAGAACTTTAATGCTTGAATCTTAGATTTATTCTCAATTTTTGAAACTCCAATTTATTCTTAACATTATTATTCGTACTTTTCGATAATGATTTACCTATACAAATTTCGAAATTTCTCATCCGACTTTTGCACCTGTTAAACTTGTATGTATAATATATTGTTCAACAAAATGCCAGGCTTTTATAAAATATCCAGCCAAATATATGCCCAGCTCGAATAAACAATAATTTTTCTATAATACTGGAAAAATGACCCAATTTGTGAAAAGTACATCCTCCGAATATTTTTCGGAGTAATATAATTATTTTTAGATCTGCAGTGTTCATAATTTTATTCGAGGGATCAAGGAACTGGCTTGGAATTTTTCATTTCGATAAAAATATTCGCATTTCTTTTTTCACGAGACTTGAATGTAAGTCTTAAACTCTTGAAAATCGCCTTTATCGGACATGCCAGAACCGCTGTTTCGCGGCGTCCGAAAAAATGCGTGTACCTCGTCGCGCCGTTTACCCGCATGCACGCACAAGCGTCACGGTTTCCCGGGTCGCGCATCGAGATGTCCCGGCCAATGGAACAAAAATTTATTCTATGGGAGTTTCACATGCGCTCGGGAAAACGTAATCTACCGTCGAGTTCGTTCACCACCTCTTAAAGAAAATTCCGAAATTTCAAAATCCTTCGAAAAAAAGTCAAAAAATAATACCAGGAAGCATTTACGATCGCAGTTGTCAATTCAAGGGTGATAATATTTTCATAAGTCATTATTTTATGTATTTTCATCATTAAAAAATACCTTGTAAAAGAGCCCACTGAATTCGCGATGTATTCATTATTTCGGAACAATTGTTAACTGAAACGTAGGATTACTTCGAAAAAATTATATACATTTAAAAATCGGTGTAAAATTGACAAAGGAAAAGAAAATTCAAATTTCGATCGTAATTATGATTTATGAATCATTCGTTTGAAGAAAATACTCTGAAATAAGTATATAGTCCTAAATTGGAATTCTGAGTATTAAAACTCAGATGATTAATAAATTATCACTGAATATAGATATTTATTATATCCTATTACAATGAAAAAAATTGAGAATCAATGCTCTGGCATGAAAACTATCTGCAATGACAACTTTAAAATGCCAGACACAACGTGACCCACGAAAACGATGACTTGAGATGAACCCTGCCTATTTCTTATTATGAAATCATATCTGGTATTGTATTCTTCGATCAGAACATCATTAAAAACAACAAGGATGTACAATTCGAAAGATACCAATTCCGTTCGAGGGAATACTGAAAAATTTGACCTTTCGTGACTACATGTTCAGATCTATGCAAACTGATTCCAAATGTGTTCTGAAGAATCGCAGTCATCTGTTTTATGGGAAAATGCAGTTTAATTGATCGGAGTGAATCACTGATAAAATGACCAGAAATCGCAAAAAAATTCCATCATTCAAGCTCACGATGAAAACATGTTCCACAACAAAATATTAACATTCAAACAAATGCAAATAATTGAAAAATGAAGCTCAATAATCTTTTCTCCGAAAACAAAAGCATCCAAAAGTTTAACGAATTCGAAATCAACTCCAATTTCCCTAAACGATCTCTCAATAAAAAAACCATTCACTTCAATTTAAAAAAATCTTCCGAACCCCCATTACAACAATAAACAAAATTACGACAGTCTTAAATCACTCGAAACACACGCCAAATTCAACACCCAAACATAAACAATCTCAAAAAACGCTTTACAACTCCCGCATAAAAAACAGCGCAAGCAAAACGAGATGAATCTAAATTCCGGAGAACCGTCCCCCAAAAAACAAACCAACCAAAAAAAAAAAAAACAAAAAACACACCACAAAAAAAAAAAAAAAAAAAAAATAACCCCCCCCTCCCCCCCCCCCCCCCCCCCTCAAACTAGAAAAAACGACAACATTTATGTCGCAGGACGCGAGGCAGTCGCATAAACCATTTTATCCGGAGACAAAAGTACAATCGGTTCAAAAGATTGCAAAAAAAGAGGATCGGATCGATGCTTCTCAAGGCGAGCGGCCTTTCAGACCGAATCGTCGCTTCATTTTCCGCGCAAACAGAACGGAAGAGACAAGTTTGGGGTTAACGGATCAAGACAACAAAAATCACCTTGATGTTTGGATTCGAAAGTTGGATTAGGTCGTAGCCAATAATTCTGGAGTCAAGATGTCAAAGATTCAAATTCGAAAATGTCCGAAATTTCAAAACCTTCGATTTCGAAGTGAGAAAATACGTTTCAGGTGACTCTTTTTCAAACTTGTGGTCCATCTCCATAGTCCAGTAAAATTAGGCGAAAAATGCAATGAATTATGCAATACAAGCGGGAAAAAAAATATTTCGTGTGGGGGTTGACAGGTCAATGGGGAGTCTAAATTCAAAAATGTTCTACCCCTTGTGAATAAGCCGCCATATTGGTTTTAAGGGATGAATTCGTTTTTCGCATTGACGTTTTATCGAAAAAAATGTGATCACTTAATTTGCGTGGAAAAAAATTCTCTGCAAATTTGCTTCAATGGAATTTTTCCGTATTCGCAATAGTTAATTAACAACAGGTGAATAATTGAGAAAAAAGGGGATGAAAAATTATCCATTTCGGAATTACTCCCTTTTCTCGATCACGATCTGAAAATCGTTTTTACCCAAGTTCGCTTAAAATAACGAACATTTTCATGATAATAACTTATCGATCGGACTTATTGTTGTTACAGCACAACGACCTTTGTTCAATTCTGTCCCATCGAAGCCACAAATTTCACAAAGAAAATCAAGCGGAAAATCGTGGAAAAGGAGGAGAGGTGGGACAAAAAATGGCCAGGCAAAGAATGGCGGGCAACGCTCTGTAGATGGTGACGACGGCTCGTAAAGGAACTCTTTCGAACGGTGCTAACGGGGCCCGCTCGTCTAGGGCACCGCCGGGACCCGGGGTTCCGCGTAATCTCGAGGAATGTCGTCCACGATACTTCTCTCTCATGGCGGGCCCCGAGACCTAGCAGTACAGGAATTTCAAGCCGAGCGTGTTTCTTTCTGCAGCAGCTTCGCCACGAAAGAAAGCGCGTCACGTTTCGCTGATAAGGGCACGTCATTGTGCACCAAAGTCGAGGGCGAGAAAAAAAAAACACGGCTTACCCACGTCAGGAGCGAGACCTGCCACCCCGAGATAGGCGATTGTGCTCGATATGATCGACAATCGATTATAATTGGAGATAAAATACGATTGAAAAATTTCCGGAAATGACCCACACACTGAGATCTATAAAATCGACAACTATTTCAAATCAGACCTCCCATATAGGATGTCCAGATAGGAAGAAAAAAAAAACAGGACATGTTCCTTAACACCTCCCCCTCAAATGCTTCCACTTTTTATCATTATTATTATTAATAATTCGTAAGTTTTTGGAATTGTGGAAATTTTCAAGATTCTAAAAATGTTCAAAATACACAAAACTTTCAAGATTTTCAAAATCTTTGAAATGTTCAAATTCTGATACGCTGTAAATACAAATTTTTGAAATTTTAAAGATTTTGAAAATTCTCAACATTTTCAAAGTTTTCGAAATTTCAGAATTGTCAAAATATTTTAAATCCTCGAAACCTTCAACATTCTTGAAACTTTGAAATTCAGAAATTTAAAGATTATCTATATTGTTGAAATTTTAATAAATTTTAGAATAATCAAAATATTGAAAAATCTCGGAACTTTAAAAACTTTTCAAATCTCCATGATTTGTAGAATCGTAGAAATTCGTAAAAATGTGGAAATTCTGTTTAATATTTTCATACATTCGAAAATTTTCAAGATTATCAAAATATCTCAATTTTCCAAATCTTTAAAATTCTCAAAATTTTATAATAGAATTATCGAAATATTCAAAATTCTCGAAAATTTAAAAATTTTTTAAAGATAAGACCATCAAAAATTATTTATTTTCACAAATTCAATGGACATTTTGAAAGTTTTTATAAACTCAGTAAATTTTGAAATTCTCAAGATTTTCGGAATTCTCACAAATTTACGAAATTCCTAAAATTTTCGATATTCCACAATAATCAAAATATTTCAAATCATCTAAACTTTGGGAATTCTTAAAATTCTCATAATTTCCAGGAATTATATAATTTTCCAAGTTATCAAAGTATTCATAATTTTAAGAATTATAAAAATATTTAAAATCATCGAAATTTCGAAAATTTTTCAAATTTCGTAATCTTTCAAATTATGGAAATTCTCGAAATTGTGGAAATTCCTGAAATATTCTAAATTTTCGTCAAT
>JAPYZK010010191.1:0-11494 GCA_030522785.1 Platygaster equestris | reverse complement strand
CATTTCTAATGATTTCAGACAAAACGAATAAAACGATGTCAAATAAAACGAAACAAAACAGAGACATCATCCTATCATTTAACGAAAAGGGAATACGAAATACAAGCAAACGGGCGAACGTAGCGAACGAAGTGAACGGGCGAAGAAAGTGAGCAAGCGGCGAACGAAGTGAACGCGCGGCGAACACCCAAGTGAAAAGGTGAAGAAAGCGAACCGAGGCGAAAATTTTTTTTTTCGTTTGCGTTCACTGTTCACCGGCTCAAATCTCGAGTGTTAATAGCCCCCCAGGGGGTCAAGTCTGATGCCATGCAGATGCCGTCCGAACGCGATTTGGATGGGATGGAAACGCGTCTCGATCCCATTCACGAGAAAAGGCGAGAAAAAGTCGGAGAGCATGGCGTCTCGATGCCTTGTGAAGGTGGTCTCGATGCCTTACGAACGTGGGCCTCGATGCCGTCGAAACGCGAGGCGAAATTTCTATGGTTTTTATGCGGCGGCAAGCCTCTTGTAAAATAATAAGGATCAGCGCGAAAGAAAATTTTTTTTCTTTCGGCTCGCCATTCACGAGTATAATTCCAAATACGACTTAATACAATGGATGGCCGTTATAGCTCATGTTTATTTACGATCTATTTTACGAGCCGAGAAAAAACTTTTCGTTCATCTTTTCTTTTTTCCCCATCACGTCTTCGTTCGCCTCGCGTTTCGACGGCATCGAGACCACGTTCACAAGGCATCGAGACCGCGTCTCGATACCATCCTCTCCGACTTTTTCTCGCCTTCTTTCGTGAATGGGATCGAGCCGCGTTTCCATCCCATCCAAACCGCGTCCGGACGGCATCCGCACGGCATCAGACTTAACCCCCAGGCCAAAATTTTTCCTTATTTTTGTGTGGCTGTGAAGATTTTTTGAGGTTACATCAAAAATCCGAATATGGAGTCTTTTTTACCCCATCGAGTCAGTCTCAGCGACCCAATAAACATACATATAATGAACATGGTCTGATCTCCCGGCCCGGATATAAATTTTTTTCTGTGGCTGTGTAATCAATGCCACATATTATTGAGGATCATCGCTTTTGATCACCCATGCACGCGGTCAGTTTTCTCGAGGTAACTAATCCCCATTTATTTTGTTGTCCCGAAATCGTACATAACTTCAAGTACGTTGTTTTTATGCTTCATTTTTATTGTTTTCTTTGACTTATCGGAAGTTTTGTGTTATACTCCCAACGGTTACTATGGAGACTCGTATAGTCCAATCGCGCGAAAACCACCGACGACGTGGCCATTACACTCTGAGCATTCAGCAAGAGACAGATCGATAGCGCGAGATTTACGGCGCGTTGTAGGTGTTATCGATAAGCATTATCGGAAAATCTGTTTGCGCCTCGTTCGGTAATTTTAAAAGCCCAAATAAACGGCGCGTATGCTCCGCGCGCGTAGAATCTGTCATGCGGCCGACGCGAATCCGCTGCAACTCGGCCTCGTATAATTTATCGGATCGAAAAAGCCAGGTGTAAAACGCGCGGATTTTCCACGTATAAATACGGGGATCGTGCGAATGGAGATCGAATACAGTCGGAGCGGCCATGTTTCGTGAACGCAAAAACAAAAAAAGGACGAAAGACAAAACACATAAAAACATCCATCACAATTGACTATCCTTCGAGCCCTTGCTTTCGCCATCGACGGAAAATTATGGTATGTGGGGTGCGAACAACATTTTCATTCACCCTTTTTGCGCCATGTTTGTGTATTTGTTTTTTCGAGGACAACGGTGGCTTTCGGCTTTCATGCACAAGGATTTTACTTTTTTATTCATTTCAGGCGCATTCGAAATTCCCCAAAAAACTTGGAAGCTTCTACTACAAACAGACTACCTTATAATTGGCAACATTTGAAACTGGTCTACGATGAAAGTTTCTCCAAATTAAATGTCAGAGAGAGAAGAGAGGCAATATGACACTTTGAAAAATACCGTTGCCTTTTTACAAAGCATTCTCACGCTTTATAATAGTAAATCTAGTGTATTCATTAAATGCTCTTTGAACCAATATGTAACTAAGAAAAATGATTGAATTTTAGTGCATCAGATCATATATTTCATCAAAGAATATGTGAGAAGTTAAGTTTCCTTTTACATAAGCCTTTTTTACATAAAATATGATTGACTGCATTTGTATTGCACACGCAAGATCCTCTATTTCCATGTGCCTTCGCCTTTTTTAGTGCATGTATACTGTCCACCTTTATTATAGCAATCTATAATACAAAACAAAATAGAATGCAATTATTGAATACGTCGATTTGCACTTTTGTAGAATATTAAGGGGTCGACCCTTTTCATAATTTTTTTTACAAAACTAGTACGTTGTGTTAAACGAGAAGAAAAAATATGCTTTTTCGCGACGCGGCAGTTTTGGCGGCCGAGGCGGAGACAAAGCGAAGCCAAGTCGAAGTTCGAGGACGCAAAAACTGCCACAGAGTGAAAAAGCATTCTCTTCGAGTTGCATATATAGTACTTTTTCTAAAATTTGCCTAGGAATGGCGCTTGTCGTTCCGAAAAAGCAAGACGGAATGTGAAATTTCGCATCAACGTCAGCGATTGCAAGGATGACTTCAAAAACATCGACCGAGCGTGAATTTTCCGCGATACTCTTTTGCTACGCCAAGTTCGCCATCTTGTTTTGTTTCTCTCCGCTCTCGACTGCAACGGAGCGTAATGAAATCCATTTTGCTCCGGCAGAGCGTCATGGAATTAATTTCGCTCCGCTGCCATTCACTGTACGGAAAAGAGCCATTTCCGCTCCGGTTTTGAGGCACAAAAAGTGCCATTCATCGGTAAATTTCAGAAAATGAATATTATGATACGAGATCTATATCAAGTGTGCATATACAAGTTAAAAAACCGCAACGAAAACCACTATTATACAGACGAGATGACCTTAGATGAACCTTTTTATTATCTTATTGTTTTTATTAACTTACATGCAGTGATTGGAGTGTAATGCAAAACAGCAGAAAAAAGTAATGTCAAAAAAAGTTTCTTGAACATGGTTATGCTTAAGTTTTGATTTGAAAGTCTGGTTCTCAACGAACTGTTGTATATCAACGAAACCTACTGCGAACTTAGGTTCTTTCTAAAAGTTTTCCGTATTTATAATACAAATTCTATCAACATTCACTCATCAGTATGTTTTATTGCTGACATAATGTACGTTTAGTTGTCATCCATATTGATATGCAGTCACATTCCAGTAACGTAGGCCTGCAATAAATTATGGATGTGTCTACACATGCTTATTTATGAATACAATTACATAAGCATGAATTGTTTACACATATTTTTTGTATTGAAAAAGTTCGATTGATGCAAAAAACTTCTGTTTCAAGTTGAACAATGAAATTAAACATGCAAATTCGAAATTATTGATCGAACGTTAAAGAATGATGTCAAAATAAAAAGGGAAAAATGTATCCGTATTATTAGTAGCGCGATACGGGTGTAGTACAAGAATAGTCATTCATAATAAATGGAGAAGGGCAAAGGTAGAAGTTGACTTACGGATATGATTTTGCGAGAATTATTGAAAGTTATCATTGAACCCAAAAAATCAGGAATATCAATAACTTCTATCAAGTTTCTGTGCAAAAGTAGATTTATCATGGTTATTACGAAATTATCACTAATATTATGTATTACATTAACGAAAGATTAATTCACACATGGATCTTTACTCAAAAGCTTGTTCACTGTACCAAAATTTGTAACCGTAGCACCCAGTGATTCATTTTCGGTGTAATAACTAAATAAATTGAATAATAACTAGATAAATTGATACACAAAATCAAAATCCTGTGGATTTCCAATTATTCAAAATTCTCGAGTTCTGGAACTTTTGAGTAATGCGAATTGTGCAGGTCTCCGGAGCTAACACTTTTATTTGTCGAATTTTTACATCCAGTTTTTGAACTTCGATATTTCTTTATTCTCTAGATTCGGTAGTTGACGACATTATCCAATGAGATTATGTAAGGTAAAATGTTTCATACAAAAAAATGTGAATAAATGCTCTTGAACGTGAAAGGAAAACGCGTTGTTTTATTTTGTAACAATTTCGATCAGTCATTTTGAACGTTTTCAAGAGTACTATCATTCTGTTATCATAATAACTCTCCAATTATTTTTAAACATTCGGTGTTGCACACTTGACAAATCATGAAAGAAGAATCGTATGAAAACATTTGCATTATTATTCGTTACCGAAGCATAATATGTGAGAAGCTCAAATCGTTTAAACGATTATAAAATTCCGTTTAAATATAAAAAAATGAGAAAACAAGTGATCCTTTTTATCGCTGCAGCTAATATATATTTTTGCCACATGTCGCCGCTGATTCCTGTGGTGCGTGTTCTTTCACATTTCGTATGTTTTCTGCAATTATACCATACGCTCTCAAAATTCATAATAACAAGCTCAAGTGCTTCAATTTTTAGGAAAGTAGTGTTCTCTTACAGCTTATTCGAATAATGGAACATCATCATTCGCGAACTCAAAAAATCCTCCGAAACTTCCGCGACTTATTTGAATTCCTCTACGTTCTTTGATACCCTAAATAATTGCTTGACTTTGCGTGACCGAAATAGTACATTTCGCACCAAGGGGCAGAAGTTGGACTTTTCGACGAAATCGATATATTGGTACGTGTAGCCAATCCTCGGGCGCCGAAGGCACCCGAGGATGGTCACGAGTACCAATACATCGATCGATTTGAAGTCAAATTTCTGCCCCTTTATTATTTGGAATTCCCGCGACTATTTCGAATTTTTTCACGTTCCACAAAAACCTAAATACAGCTGGATCTCGCTAGAGCGTGATTCGATGAAGCGCGCTCTAATTTACCGTGAAGATCTCGGCAGCGATAAGGCTCCGAGTTCCACAGCAGGGAGCGAATTCCAGAAGCCTAGAAAGTCATTAATGCTTTGTCATTTTTGGGTTTGGGTCCCTCGAGGTTTCTACCCGATGGTGTTTCTACCCGTCTCATCGCTCTCTCGATGCAGCGTAATGTTTACTTAAGACCCCCGAGACGAGCGCTCTAGCGAGATCCAGCTGTAATTTTTTGACTGCGCGACCGGAAAATTATCTCAAATAATCGAAACCGTAAATTCTTCGGATTTTCAATTGACCTAAGAATAATTCATATGTATGACGTGATAATAACGCACAGGTGAGAGTATCTTACAAAAAAATTGAATACTATGACATAGTGTACAAAAAAGTAAATTGTGGTTAACCATACCCCATGGGGGTCTTTGGTATCCTCACAATTCCCTTCCTCTTCCTCCCAACACATCAATTCCTTCCAAACCTTCCAAAACCTTTTGACTCGCTTGGGAAACCATGGAAAACCAAGCGACGGTATAGCTCGGATGCAACTTCGAATTGTCTTTTGGCAATCAACGAATTTTTTCAGAGCAGAACAGCTACTGAAAAAAATCTGACCCCGCCAGGATTCGAACCCGCATCCTCGAGCCTGACAGCTTGATGGCTTGACCACCGAGCTACCGCGGCTCTTTGACATAGTGTACAATAAACTCAATAAAATCATTGACAGATTTCGATCAGCAACTCAACGCCGCTGGAAACAAACTCGTCGTTGTCGAGTACATTGCCACACATTGATCCTATGATTTGTGTCGAAAGCGGCAATGGAGAGTGGATCCCCTTGAAAAAAAGTACCATTAAAGCGTAGTTTTTATAAGAATCAATACCAATGAATGCAAAGAAGTACATAAATTACATATTAAACTACCAATCGTACCAACCTATGAACTGATAAAAAAAGGAAAAAGTGTACAAATCATCGAAAACACAGCTTTTGGTTTAGAATTGGGAATACAAAGATATATGTGAGTAAATACGACGATTTCAGAGGTATTTAAATTCATGTATATGTGCATGTATGTACGACATATGCATACGTCCGCGTATGCATTCAGTAAAAATCGTCGATTTAAAACAGAAAACTTGTTGCATTTTTCAAAAAATTCACTATAGCACGAGTCGGAGATGGTACTATAATGAACAGTTATACGTTCCATCAGAGAAAAAACTCAAACAATACTGTTGTAATTATTGACATTACTTGACATTTTTTGAATAACTATTCGTTTATGCGATCATGGAACTAAGAAAAATTGTTCACGTTTAATGAATTTTCAATTTTTTACTGCACGCCGAATTCAACTCAGATTTCAATAAGACCAACAGAAATTAGTGACGAGGCTTGTTCAAGCGTAGGAATTGATCCTCGAATTGATTGTAGTCTGCCATTTACTTGTGATATTTCGGATAATGTTTTGAAATGATTTATTCCCGTAGTCAACATTGTTCGAAGTGATAACTGACTGTATGCATTCTGAAAATTCTCGAAGATTACAAGTTTTGGCGTACCATGTAATAACTGCCATAATTCCTAGAAGAGTCCTTGGGGTTATAGAGCTGAATAACCTGACTACTTTTCGAGGGATAGAAACATGAAACAAACAGACCACCACAAAAAATCCTCTTTTTACGAATTTTTATTGAAAATTTTTCCTCGTCCAATAACGAGAGCAAAACCGCGCTTTTCGATCGCAACAATCTCCGGCCGCGCGGCCCGCCGGCCATTACTCAGCCATTCACTCGCTAACGTAATCATACGTCACAAAGGCCTTTCATTTGCAAGCGCATTGTGGAAACCCAACGATATTAATTGCCGTGGCTCGTTACCCACCCCCCTCGTGCTGGCCCGGCTCATAACCCCCCTTGACATTTTACCCTCATCCCCAACCACCCCATCTTTCCACCCTCATTCCGTGCTTCCACCCCAGCCTTCAACTCGTTCCCTTGACGCTTTTCCATTCCGCGTCACACCTCACATCCACCTCCGATCCTCTCACAGAGTCAGACATTTCTGCAAGGCAAGGTAAAAACTTTGAGCGTAAAAATCACAATCAGCAGTATTGGGTACGTGTCTCGATATCAGTCAGTAGTAGACTACACTTGGAGCTTTAAACTCATCTCTTCAACCACGTGAAGGGTAATGAGAGTCCCTTGAAATTTACGACTATCTTATATCGTAATGCTTCTTATGATAGAGTTGACTTGCTTGCTCACCGAAATAGACAGAACAGTTTACTGTCTTACAGGTTTCGCATTCTTGCCTGACGGATTTCGAGTTTCAGCTGTATTGACGTCGAAAGCTCGTTTCCGTCTCAAACCCACAGTTTTTCCGTTGTACGACGAAATTTCCTCGCATTACGTATTCCACTCTCACGCCGACTCAGCCTGCTGGTAACCCCCGGCCCAATGTTTGTCCTCCCCGTGGAAGCACGTCGCGTCCTCGAGGCTTCTATGGCATTCTTGCGTGTGACAAATACTAACTCGAAGATGCCATGCATGACCATGGACAAAGGAGCGGACTTGGCGAACAAATGCCGGAGCGTGCTTGCTCGCATTAGCTTCGTTGCCTCTTGCAGGGCAATTGTTCGACGTTCGCGACTTGGCCTGACGAGGAGACTTTTTTGGTCTCTCATTCAGAGAGGGTCCGGCGGAATAGGAGAAAATTGATAGGAATCTCAGTTAACTCAATTTTATGCAAGTTAAATCAAGATATCAAGATACATAAAACAGTCGTAATTAACGTTAATTTCAAGAAATTCGATTATTTTTAGAAATCTAAGACGGAATTTTCTCAATATTTTTTTTTTACACTTAAAAGCAACGAAATAACTGAGATTCATAATTCAACAAATAGCGCGCGGTACGTACGGCAGCGTCACGTTTTGTGATAAAAGCCAACTTTCGTCGTCGATGTTTCCGTTACATTTCAGATTGACGAAAATGCCAGATGAGCCACTATTTTGAATTACAACAACGAATTCAGTATTTTGGAATACACTTTTATTTTTTAACTTTCTGAATGCTCATTCTTGGAGGTCAAATTTCAAATAGTTTCAACATCGGTCAAATACATTTTATCGAGTTCAGTTCTGTTATTGGCGATGGATCAATCTCAAAACCCTATCATTGTCATTTCCACTGCATCGCGAAACTTTAGTCGCCCCGCATAAATCTTTCATCGCCTACCCGCACTTTACAAACATTGAAACATTTTTCGCGAAAATGGCCTGCATTAAACATAGATTTGGGAAACATCGGCGCGAGAAGGGAAGTGCAAACATCGAGCCCGGGGCAATCCTTTCGAATCCGCAAATCACGGCCTTCGTATATATATAGGGGGGATGGGAAAAGCGCTCTAGGGAAGTTGACAAAAGCGGGCTGGGCCGGGAAGTGCAGATAATGGAGCCCTTTTCCTTGTGATCGAGGGAGGATGAAAAGGGCCGAGGGAAAACAAGGGAAGTGTTTCGTCTGGCGATGAGCGCTCGTAGTCGCTCGGATCCTCGGGCATCCATCAAATTGATGTCTTTGTTCTTGGGGCGTAATGGGGGAAGATAGGAACGGAAAAGTCGCCGATCGGGACCCGATGAGTCGTCAAACGTCGGGATTTCGTGCAACGGAAAAACAGTGTCAAGTCTGCTTGCATCAAAACTTGAGAAAATTGAGTTTCTAGTCAAATGAGACGGATCTGAGGAAGAAGTTGAGAACTGCTGATTTTTCAACTTTTTAAAGTTAAAAAATCAGGAATTTATCGCTATTAGGAACCAATCGGTTTTGATTTCATGTACAATGTTTCAGAATTTTTTCTAAAACATCGAATATTTGTTTGCGAGGGCTGTATATACATAACATGAACAAATTCACATCAATTGATGGATTGACATAAATAATAACTTTACATGCTTCTGAGAGAATTGGCAAACGTTTGACGTAATTGCGAATGAATTAGTTCAGTTGCCTGAAATTTAATCAATCCAGCAAGAATGTGAAGATATTCTCCCAAACCTGAATAGTCATTTTATATATATGGTATTCATTTTCTTGATTTATTTATTTTGTACTCCTGGAAAGAGCTGGTTTTTGATGTTCAATCACGTTATTCGAAATGAAACCCTTACACGAATTGTTGCAATTAAACCCTGAATTTTTAGGGAAGCAAGCGATTAATCGATGGGCGGAAAAGAACAAAAAACAATAACGACCCAAACATGAAACTTATACGTTGCCGAAGAAACGAGACGTTTTGATACTAAGATTTTCGAAATTTCAAGTTCTGAACGTTTTATATTGAGAGTCAATGAATGTTGAGGAACAAAAAAGGCTGACTGATTATGAAGTAATCTCTAACTCTCTCGATTTGATGTTGAAGGATTGAAGTAGAATACTTCATATTTGCATCGAAATTTTACAATCGATGATCAAGTACCGAAAGTTCTGATGAACCATCTCTGATATCGATTAAAACATCTGACATCAATAGTCATCTTAACATGAAGAAGAATAGTAAGTTGCACACTTCGAAATATCCCCATTCAAGAATTGAAAAATTTGCTGATTCCAACTCGCAATTCTGTTATTAAACTAATTACAAATTACCACCAATTACTAATTCTGCACTCATTTACATCTCTGTGGAAAAATTCGGAATTCTTGCAACTTTTCGTTCAATAAAAAACTTATCTTGCCATAATTATTGGAAAATTGAATTGCCTATCATTATTGCGTTGCTCAAAGGAGCTCGGAGATCAAGTGTTTGAAGTAGTTTGGGTCGTCACATGCTGGGAAAAAGCAATCACCGTCAAGACGGTCTTGACTTCCGCGAAACGAATAAAATTAGGTCCATAAATCTGACCGAGGTCACTGGCTTTGAGCTGTACGCAAGTTGCACCGGATTTTCAGAAAAAAATCCCCATTTACGCGTGTTTAGTGCTATAATGTATATTAGAACTGGACCGAGCCGACGGTCAGTTGGTCAGTTTATAGGCCTCCTGGAAAGACTCCATTATGTTTAGCGCTGCTTAATCAGCGAGTACCTTATTCTTCTTTTTCAGGGATTTTTAAGAATAATACATCTCGAAAGTGCCCCCTGAATCTAATTTAATGTCTACGCCTTGGCCAAAGATATCCACGAAAGCTTCGTCAGTAAACCTTATACCCTTGCTCGTGCCACCCAAGCGTCTCTGGTATTTTTCGCATCCTTTTATGTTGACGAAGAAAAACGGACGTTGACGAATGTCGGTTCAGACGAGTGGCCTTGGGAACAGTGAAATTATTCTCCGTGTGATCATTTTTTATTCCTTTGAGTCTTACATCACTTTCGGAGTTCGTGTTTGATACTTTTAGTTTTATTAGTTTATTGCTACAATTAATGATTGATTAGTACTCGATTTTTTCTTTGTATGATGAGAAAAACTTCCATGTGGTATAAAGTTGGCTACTGCATGTGAATATTCTCGAAAACATGCTGGCTTCAATTTCTTGAATTTTAGAATAAAGGTATTTCAACCCCAAAGTTTGTGACTAACGAAATTCATCTGAGAAAGACTTCTTTGAATCAAGTTTCGCATGAAGTGTCACTTACGAGACTTCATTCAATTGAACTAGAAAAAGGAATCTAATTGCGCAATTTGTTTTCGGTCGCCTTCACTCGGCCAAGCGTGACAAGCCCTACTGCAAATTGAAAAACATTTATAATGCAATGCGAACGGGGCAGGGTGATAGTATGTTAATCGGGCGTCTCCCGATGGGGTTTGAGCCCCGCAGGACTCGCCGGACTTGCCGCTGTGTTATTTATATGCCTTCACTTCCGCGTCGCGGCGGATCGGCAGGAGGTTCTTTGGGTGCGTCGTGCGCCCCGAACGAGTAGTCTCAGTGATGGCGTATCGGGGACCGAAGAAATTTTCGAAAAATCGCCAACCCAAAGAGCGCGTTTGATTAATCGCACTCGATAATTCCTATCCCGGGCCACGAGGGCCACTCCCTCTGCTCAGTCAGGCCATCAACCCTGATGTTGCCTGTAGCTCTTGTGCCTCGAATGTACAACGGAAAAACCGTCACATCGAAGAATCTCAAAAATGCATAGTACTGGTGGTTATTTTCAATAAGAAAGTCTTCGCGCACTCTACGGTGTTTCTCAGTGACGTGCCTATCATTAAGATCTCATTATTCAAATTCAACTTTTGCATATTAAATCGAAGCCACGTTCTGCCCTTTTTTCATAAGTACTACATGCGAAGCGCTATGAAGATAAAGCATAATAACGCGATTCCTGACAACCTAATGATGATGACCGGCTCACTGGCGTGTGCGAACATGTGACGGTCTGTAGCTGCATGCTGGGGTATATAATATGGATAATACGAGAAGGTGCCATCTTGTCAGCAACGATGGAAAAGTTGCCAAGAACACGGAACACTGTGAAATCTTGTAAATATCTGCTTGGGATCAATAATTTTTCGCCGAGTCACGAACGTTTTTACGAGAAAGTTACCCTGTGTTCTGTACCCCCCCCCCCCCCCCCCCCCCCCCCCCCCCACCCCCCCCCACCA